>AWOL01S0026734.1:0-40605 GCA_000715115.1 Nicotiana otophora | reverse complement strand
CACCCCCCTAATAGCCTTAAAAGCAGTAGTATTTATAGCCAGAGAATTATTAAGCCTCTAAGTTGGAAAAGGTAAGACAATCGAGAATTAAGTTTGCAAATCAATTAGCCAAAATCAAAGGTGAATAATTTGAAATAGATTTGAATTAGTGCAGCAAAATCTGTAAGGAAAATACTTATTAAAATCAGCTATTACAAGAGTAACGCAATAATCACGTCAAGAAGGAAAGATGGAGAAAAAAAAAAAAAAAAAAACAAATCAAATCAGATAACAAGTGTCCAATGAGTGAGTAATTCAAAATCTTTACCTATTCCGTGACCTCTTGAACTTGGACAGAGTTTTCAATGAAATTTGTACCCAAATGATCTGCCAAAATTCGTTCACATAAGGAAGAAATTGGTGTCTGATTTAGGGAAGATATTATGCTATGACATTTGGTAAGGATAAAATGAAAGATAGAAAAAGGTTAAATAAAGCAAATGAATCAAACAATTGAAGAGGAGGACATGGGTGTTTGCCGATGACGGGATTGACGGGGGTCTGGCGAAGAAGACTCGGTAAAACATTTTTGAGATTAATTTGCTGAAAAAGAAATTATTAAAGTGAGGTAGGCTTAGGGAATTTTGGGTCATGGTGTAGGATTGATAATTGAGCTACTACTAAATTAAAATGCCATAATAATAAAGTTATTAGAAATGATAATTAGTAGTAAATAAAAAAAATAGATACAAGAAGTTGAAAAATTAATATTATTTTATATAAATATTTGAACAAGCTAACAATAAATTGTAAACGTTTTATATTTTTAAAAGTTGCTAATACGTAGTAAAATATTATAGAAGAATAAAAAATAATAATAATAATAATAATCAAGTTGTAGTACTTGTAATAATACATAAAAACAAATGGTATTATTATGACTCTTAAATAAAATAGTAGTTCATTAGAGTAATGTAGTGTGAGGATGGATAAAATTGGGCGTCAACAAATGCGATACTCGCATTTGCGATCAGGTCCTCGCAAATGCGAGACCTACAGGCCATCAACACCAGGATTTTTTTCAGCTGTCCAAAACCATTCGCAACGCTTCCCAAAACTCATCTGAGCCCCTCGAGCTCCAATCTGTACATCCACACAAGTGTAGTAGCATCACTAAAACTCACTAGTAAACATAAATCATTAATTTAACATCAAAAATCAAGAATCAAATACAAAAACTCAAAAAATATCAAAGTTCAACTCAATTTTTCCACTTTCTACATAAAGCGCTGAGACGGCCTCGGGTCACTCAGGAGCCCAACCAAACATGCGTACACGTCCAAAATCATCATACGAACCTACCAAAATTGTCAAAACACCGATCCGAAGTCGTTTACCAAGATTGTAGTCAACTCTATCCACATTTAAAGTCAAAAATCATATTTTTCTTAAATATTCACATTTATTTACTTTTCGAAAATCGACATGGACTATGCAAGCAAGTCATAAAATATAAAATTAAACTATGAAAGGCCTCAAAACACAAAAAGGGAAGCTAATACTCGAAACGACCTATCGGGTCGTCACATTCTCCACCTTTAAAAGAAACATTCATCCTCGAACGGACATAAAACATAATTGGACTGGTAAAAGGGTGCGGGTATTTAATCCTCATGTTGGACTCGGACTCCCAAGTAGGCTCCTTAATTAGCTAGCCTCTCCAATGCCCTTTCATAGAAGGAATATCTTTAGATCTCAATTTTCGAACCTGTTGGTCTAGATTAGCCACCGGCTCTTTTTCATAAGTCAAATTCTCATCAAGTTGTACCGTTATGAAGTCTAAGACAAGTGACTTATTCTCATGGCACTTTCGACGCATGAAAATATGAAAAATTGAATGTACCCCTGTTATGATAGGAGGCAATGCAAGCCTATAAGCAATCTCCCCAACTCTCTCCAAGATCTCAAATGGGCCAATAAACCTAGGCCTTATATTTCCCTTCTTACCGAATAGCATCTCGTCCTTCATAGGTGACACTCGGAGAAGAAACTTCTCACCCTCCATGTAAGCCACATCACGAACCTTCCTATCAGCATAACTTTTTTGCCTAGATTGTGCTATACAGAGCCTCTCCTAAATCACCTTCACCTTTTCCAAAGCATTATGAATTAAGTATGTGCCCAACAATCTAGCCTCACGGGGCTCAAACCAAACAATCGGAGGAAAGAACATTGTCTCCCATTTAAGGCCTCATACAGAGCCATCTGGATACTCGGCTGGTAGTTGTTGTTGTAGGAAAACCCCACTAGAGGTAGAAACCGGTCCCACTGACCCCCGATATCAATAGAGCATGCCCTTAGCATATCCTCCAAAATCTGAATAATTCGCTCGGAATGCCCATTAGTATGAGGGTGAAACACAGCGCAACCCGCGTGCCCAACTCATGCTGCACAGCTCTCCAAAAGTGTGAAGTGAATTGCATGCCATGGTCTGAAATGATAGATATGGGCACACTGTGTAGGCGAATATTCTTCCGGATGTAAATCTAAGCCAACCGCTCTGAAGATTAGGAAGTCATCACCAAAATAAAATGTGCGGACTTAGTCAATCGATCCAAAATAACCCAAACAACATCATACTTCCTCAAGGTCCGTGGTAAGCCTACCATATAGTCCATAGTGATGCGCTCCTATTTTCATTCCGGTATCACTAACTTTTGATTGAACCCACCCAGTTGTTTTGTGTTCATACTTCACCAGTTGACAATTCAAATACCGAGAGACATGTCCAACAATGTCATTCTTCATATTTCACCACCAATAATGTTTTTTCAAGTCAAGATACATCTTCATGACACCTGGGTGAATAGAATACTATGAACTATGACCCTTCTCAAGGATCAACTCTCTCAAACCATCAATATTCGAAACACAAATCTGGCCTTGAAGTCTCATAACACCATCATCCCCAATCACAAACTTCTTAGCACCACCCCTATGTACCGTGTCTTTCAACACCAACATGTGAAAATCATCAAACTGGTGAACCTTGATACGCTCTAACAAAGACGAATGTGCCACAATGCAAGCGAGAACCCTACTAGGCTCCGAAACATCAAATCTCATGAATTTGTTGCCCAACTCCAAAACATCTATGGCTAATGACATCTCCACTGCCGGTAAAAATGCCAAGATACTATGCTCTGGAAGCTTCCTATTCAAGCCGTCGGCCACCATATTGGCCTTTATCCGATGATATAATATGGTGATATCATAGTATTTCAATAACTATAACTCTAAATTATGCACAGGGTAGTTCTTCTCATGGACCTTCAACTGGTGAGATGCATAGGCAATCACTCTACCATCCTGCATCAATAACGTGACAAGTTCAATACACGATACATCACAATATACAATGGAAGATTCCAAACCTATGGGCAACACCAACACTAGGGTTGTAGTCAAGGTAGTCTTGAACTTCTAAAAGCTCTCCTCAAACTCATCAGACCATCTAAAAAGAGTACCCTTCTGAGACAACTTGGTCAATGGGGCTAAGATAGTTAAAAATCCTCCACGAACCGGTGATAGTAGCCTACCAAACCCAAGAAGCTCTAAATCTCTGTGGCTGAAGTAGGTCTAAGACAATTATAAACCGCCTCTACCTTCTTGGGATCCACATTTATACCCTAGGAACATACAACATGACCTAAAAAGGAAACCGAGTCTAACCAGAAATCACATTTCAAAAACTTGACATATAGCCGACAATCCTTCGAAGTCTGAAGTACAATCCGTAGGTGCTGATCATGTTCCTCTATACTACGAGAGTAAACCGGAATATCATCAATGAATACAATCACAAAGGAATCCAAATAATACTTGAACACTCGGGCTATCAAATTCATGAAGGTTGCTGGAGCATTAGTCAAACCAAATAACATCAGCAAGAACTCGTAATGACCATAACGAGTCCTTAAAGTTGTCTTAGGGACATCTAATACCCTAATCTTTACTTGATGGTAGCCAGATCTCAAATCAATCTTAGATTTCACCTTGGCACTCTGAAGCTGGTAAAATAAATCATCAATCCTAGGCAATGGATATTTATTATTGATAGTGACCTTGTTCAATTGCCGATAGTCAATGCACATCCTCATCAATACATTCTTCTTCTTAAAAAACAACTCTGGCGCATCCCAAGGTGAAACACTAGGTCTAATGAATCCCTTGTCAGCAAATTCTACAATTGATCCTCCAATTTTTAAAACTCAGCTGGAGCCATGCGATACGGTTGAATAGAAATAGTTAGATTTACCAGAACCAAATCAATACAAAAATCATTATCTCTGTCGAGTGGCATATTTGGCAAATACGTAGGAAACACCTCTGGAAACACACTCACAACGGGTACCGAATCCATAGAAGGAACCTCTGCAATTGAATCCTGAATATAAGCCAAAAATACTAAACACCCAGTCTCAACCACACGCCGAGCTTTCAAATAATAAACTACCATGCTAGTGGAATAACTGAGACTCCCTCTCCACTCAAATCTAGGCAACCCATGTGTAATGACCCGATCAGTTATTTTGAGCTCTAGCGCATCGTTCAGCAGTTTGAAGCCTTGAGTAGTTTCACTTTATGCATTATGACTTGCATGTGTGGTTGGTTTCGATTTTCAAGGAGTTCAAAGTTCATTTGGAAGAATAATTCTCAATTCGAAAGCTTTAAGTTGAAAGAGTTAACCAAGATTTGAATTTTGAATAAATGACCTCGAATCAGGATTTGAAGGTTCCTATAGGTTTGTAAGGTGATTTCAGACTTGGGCGTATGTTCGGGTTGAGTATCGGATAGTCTGTGAGCGTTTCAATACTTAATATCGGAAGTTGGTATTTTGAAGGTTTTAAAATTTGCTAAGTTTGACTTGGAATGGATTTTCATGTTATCGGACTTCGAGGGGTGTTTTGGAACCTTGGATGGGTTTATTTTATTGATTAGAACTTGTGTGTGAAGTTTGATCATGATCCGGAATGTCTAGGTGTTATTCGGACGCATTTGGCGAAATTTGAATGTTTGAAAGTTAAATGAAGGATTTTGATCGTCAATTCATAGTTTTGATGTTATTCGTGGTGTTTCGATCCTTTGGATAAGTTTGGATGAAGTATTGGGACTCGTTGGAATGATTGGATAGGGTCATAGGGGCCTCAAGTTGTTTGGGATGGTTCAGGACCAAGTTTGGGTGATTTGCTAATGCTGCTTACTGATTCTGGTTTTGTTCTTCGTGAACGCGGTGAGAAGCTCGCGTTCGCAAAGAAGGATTTGAGCTAGAGGTTGTTTTTTCTTCACGTTCGCGATTTGGAAGTCGTGTTCGCGAAGGTTTGGGCAGCGGTGCTACACGTTCGTGATGCCAGGTTCGCATTCACGATGAAGAAGCTTGACCTGAAGTATTGGTATTCGTGTTCGTCAAGGCGTGATCGCATTCGCGAAGGGCCAGCCTGGTAAATCTTAGCATTTTCAAGCTTGTTCTCGTGTTCACGTAGAAGATTTAGGGAACAGAAGCTGAGTGTGCTTCGTCAACGCGATTGTCATGCCCCGAACTCGGGGAGCGCGACCGGCGCTCAACCGAATGAACACGGTCAAGCAAGCCTGTTAGATACTTTCTACCCAAACTCACTTATGAATAAAGAGAATATATATTTTCATTGATTATACCATAAAGAGATTATGTATACAATACCAAATTATTACCATTAGTTACTTTATTTTAAAGTCTCAAATTTCACACATATTTTTCATGGTCTGAAATGGAACAAGTAATTCAAACACAACATAACATTGTTTGACTTTCCCATCACCAATATACAACCCACACTATGTCTACGGAGCCTCTAATAGATACAGAAGAGTATTATGATAATGCTGGCAACAAGGCCCCAGCTATACCTCAAACACAATACACAAGGAACAAAAGATACATGACCCCGAAATGAAGTGGGGCTCACCAAGTCAGCTGGAAAGAGGGTGTACCGCTATCACTGATCAATGTCTCCTGCTGTGGAACCATCTGCATCCATTGAAGATGTAGCGCCCCCTGCAAAATGGACGTTAGTACATATGAAATAGTACTAGTATGAATGACAAAACACCCTCTCAATAGAATGATAAATAATGCAAGTAAGAATAATCATAATATCAGTGGAAGCCACAACAACATCAAACCTCAAATTAGGATCAAGATAGTGTTCAAATAAATTTCCATATCTTAAGTTGGGAGATTTTTAGTACCAAAATGCCACCTTTTACAATACTGATGTTCACAATATCAATAACACCGTACTTTTAGCACGGAGTTCGATCACGACCCGATCGGCTAGGCCGTCGCATTCGAGACTTCAACCACAGTCATAATTTCAATTACAATTTCTAGCACAATCACCACCATGTGTGCGGCATGGCGTCTGATCATGACCCGATCGGCTAGGCCATCTCATTTGAGACATCATCCTTTTACACCGATCATCTCAATTCATACTTCTTTCACATCTTTTCATTTCATTGGCACTAGTGGCCATAATTATAAAATCATTCTTGGCACATCATTCGTATTTAGTATTTCATGCTTACCCTTTTACTTTCAAACATCATCATCAACAACAACAACAACAAGGCATTACAAATAAAGGTTTTTAATACACATGTGAGCAATTAAGAGTCTTAGGCACATAGAGATTTTAAACAAAATCTAGCATAATAGCCTTCGTTTGAACTTGACTTGAAGCTGAAACATTTTTAATGCACAACCCATACTTTGAACACATTCTCAAATGATAACATAACATGATAAAAGTATTTGGGATACATATTGAACATATATCTTTCAACACAAGCTTATTCAGAATAGCCAATTTTATAATGCACAACTCGGGACTTACATAAATTACATGAATACCGTGGGACTCAATTCTAAGCGAGGAGTTAGCCAACATACCTTGATTTGAGGTTTCCTTAATTACTACAACATTCCGAAAGTCCTAGCAATGCTAATCTATTTTGAGACATAACAAAATTGAACACAAATTAGGAAGATATTCATGCTTTCAGCTCATTTGAGCATTTTATCAAACATAGTGTACAAATTTGGCTACAAGATTCTTCTACAAGATTTTCTGCATTCCATAACCCAATCTTTACTTATTTGACCTAAACAATCTTCCCACAAACCTTATTTGTACATGAATGTATACATAATACTCTCACACCCAAGAATCATACTCTCAATAACCTATCTTTTACCCCAAAATCGAAATTGAAGAATTGGGGGAAGAAATCCTTACCTCTTTGAAACCCTAGTAAGATCCTTGTGAAATCTTCAAGCTTTGATCAAGAATTGATGAATAAATGACTAGGTCTTCTCTTTCTCACTCTAAGATACTCTCATCTCTCTCTAAAAATATCAGATGAAACCCTTAAAAATGAACCCCAATGCCTTTTTATAAAAATGGGATCGGGTAAAATTTCCAAAACTTAAACTTGCTGAAATCGGGTCTGTGATCGCAGACCGTACCGCAAAACCATTATGCGGCCTGCATATAGGTCGCATAATTGACGCTTCAAAACTGGGGGTAGTCTGGTTGGGTATGCGGTGATTATGCGGCCCGCATGTCGTCCGCAGACATGTTCTGCGGTCGTATAATGCATCGCATAACTAGTCTGCGGTCGCATAGTGTACCGCAGACCTTCCTTCAATCTTGCCCGACCTCTGATTCACTCTGTGACCATTATGCGGTCCGAGAGTGATTCTGCGGCCGCATAATGGGCCGCAGAACTGTCTTTTTCTGCTGAAATTTTTCGGAGTTGGGAATTATTATAAATTATTAAAATTATGAGTATTTGAGTATATTTTGATTGGTTTATATGTTGTTTGATTAGTTTAGGATTGTTTGGAATCGGTGTAAGGTGTTAAAGAGGCATTGAAGTCGGTTATCAGATTTCGGAGCGAGGTAAGTCTCATGTCTAACCTTGTGAGGGAGAAACTATCTCGTAGGTATTATATTTGTTATGTGCTACTTGTTTTGGGAGCTACGTACACACGAGGTGACAAGAGTTCGTACGTAGCTAGAATCATATTTATGCCCGCGTAGATTTAGGACTTTACCATGCAATATTTGTATTATTAGAACTCAACTTGTTAGTTTAAATACCTAAAACTTATAATTGAAATTGGAATAAGATTATGTTATATCTAACCTCATTACCTTGAGTTGTTTGGCGGGATACTTGATTGTTGGTAAAATTCATGCTTACTTTATGTTCCTATCGTTGTGTTGCAAATATGTGACCCGTAATTCGATAAGTTTTCTCATTTCCTTTGGATTAGGCTGAATGCCTCGGCGGTGCTATGAAATAGCATTATAGACCGGGCCATATGACCTCGACAGTATTTTTGAGATGCATCCATAGATCGGGTCGTACGACCTCGGCAGTGTATGTACATGATTATAATAGATCGAATTGTACGACCTCGGCATAATTCGTGCATAATATCGGTTGGAGTTCGAAAATTCATGAGATTTACCTTTTGATTTGAAACTTGGAATTTACATGATATTTCTTATCTGTTTGAGATAGCACATGATATTTAAGGATTTCATACTGTCATTATGTGGGAGGATTATGTTAGGTACCATTTCTTACCTCATTATTACTGTTATGTTTCATATCTACTTATAGTTTATTCTACTGACTTATTGGACCACTAATAAGTGTCGATGTCGACTCCTCATCACTAATTCTTCAGGGTTAGGCTAGATACTTACTGGGTACTATTTCTTTATGTACTTATGCTATTGTGCAGGTACTGAGCCAGGTACTTTTTGTGATCATTTAGGCATATAGGCGCAGCTGTTGAGGAGACTTTATGGTGAGTTACATTCCATGTTACGATCTGCATCGCACAGAGTCTCCATCATATTCATTTATTTTGTCCTGCCTATTGCATATTCCAAACAGATGATGTATTAGTATTGTACTTTCTGGTAGATACTCATGCACTTGTGATACCGGGTTTTGGGGATTTAGAATTTTTCTCTTGATTGTATTCCTCTTGATCTTTTGGTTTATATTTTTACCTTATTCGTACATTTAAAATAACAATATCTATATTTTTTTATAAAAATGTGTTATTTCCACTTCTTATTTCTTTGATTGTTTCGAAATGCAGTTTTGGATTAACTATTAATGTATTAATATATTTGTCGGCTTGCCTAACGATAGTGTTGGGTGCCATCACGGCCTATAGTGGGATTTGGGTCATGGAAGTTTGGTATCAGAGTACTAGGTTCTCTTAGGTCACACGAGTTATGAGCAAGTCTAGTAGAGTCTTGCGGATTGGTACGAAGACGTATGTACTTATCATTAGGAGGCTACATGACTGTTAGGAGAACTTCCCTTCTTGATTCCTCGTCGTGCGATTTGATTTCATTGAAGCTTATGTCTTCATTTTCGTCCTACTCATTCTTATGCGATGTCGAGAATTCGGTATCAATTGCGCACCTACGAGTTGTGGAGATGCTACAAATATGGTGCAGGATGTCTTTTCCTGCATATGCTGGTGGACTAATATCGTTGCCTTGTGGAGGGGTGTTCTGTCATCTTAGCCAGTGTCGCCCATAGTTTTGAGGTTAAACATAGTGCATTAGGATGATCATGGGTTATGATCGCACAGTATTGCAGTGAATGGTAGGGTGCTTGATTATGTGTCGCATCAATGAATGATTCAAGAGGAGGATTATTCGGTTCATGATTGGGAGATTTGGTATTTAAGTCCAGCGGAGGAGAGCCAAGTGGACTATGGATGTTCAGGTTTTGATTATTTCGAACTTGGTGTAATTCTTGTTTGTGTTGTAGTGTTGTCGTCCTTGTTTGAATGCATCAAGGCCTGTCGGTATAGTGGTCTTCATTTGTTTGCCTTTGGGTCATGGTGTTGTGAAATGGTACCTAAGAAGCGGTTATCAGAGATGGCGGTATGTGGTAGCTTCAGGATCAGATAGGTGTCTCCATTGCCGATGGTTTGAGGGAGATGATCCTCGAGGAGGCTCGGAGGTTATGGTATTTTATTCGTTCGTGCATTACAAAGATGGATCATGATTCGAGGCAGCAATTTTAGCAGTGAAGGATGAGAAGGAACATGGTAGGCAGAAGACTTAAGTCTATGTATTTCGTTTGAGATGATGGCTTCTATACTTAGGAAGTTCGAATATGACAGAAAGGAGTTTACTTGGAATGAAGAGGGATAGGAATGCTTGATTGTCATTTTGGGATGTAAAAATAGTATAACAGAAAAGGAAGATGACTCTAAGGCCTACAAATGAAATGCAGTTCTAACTTGAGTTCTCTAAGTGATATCCGCCAAGCACCTCTCGGGACTCCACTGGTACCAATGTCTGAATCTACACAAAAAGTGTAGAAGTGTAGTATGAGTACAACCGAACCAATGTACTCAGTAAGTGTCGAGCCTAACCCCGACTAGGTAATAGCGAGGCTAATACAAGATAACTAAAAATAACAAAATAACAGGTAAAGTATCAAATACAATAACAATATATCAAGATGTGCGAGAAATAATAAGTACATAAGTAAGGAACATAAAAACAGGAATGTGAAGAAGGTGTTACTGAGTAAACCACAACTCATGCTTTTACAACAACTCAACACAACCTTTCAAAAGTAAATTATGAAACCACAAAAGCCAAGTCAACAATCCTAATAACAAAGTAAGGAATAATGAAAACAACAAATGGCATGGAATCACCCTTCATGTTTTTACTCTCATCCTCACATCATAATATAATAACAAGCACGAAAATACCCTTCCTGCATATCCTCACTTTCTCTCAAGCACGGAAGCACCCTTCATGCAGATATTGATATATGAATAAAGCAGGAAAATACCCTTCGTGCATAATCACTCTTTCTTACAAGCACGAGAACACCTATTGTGCATTTCACTCTTCCTCACCAAGCATCACAAAACATAATACCAACCGAGGTGGGAAGCATAAATAATATCAAGGGAAACATTTGAACATAACTCACCATATGATAATTTACCAACACGTTTTTACCAATAACCAAATCAACAATTCAATGATAACTCCCAATCTCTCATTAAACTCAAAAATAGAAAGTAACATGAATACGAGAAATCAAGAATTATACAATCTATCTAAGGCATGAAAGACATAATACACAAAGTAACATGGGACAAATAAGGTTGATTGTATATGCATGCTTATCCTTTGGCCAACGCAGATATGCTTGTCACCTTGTATAAACTCCACCCCAACACATAGTTGACATAGCAAATAGACTCGATTATCCTCTATCACTCAAATAAAGGTTAACCAAGACACTTAACTCTTTTCGGCACAAGTTCAATAATCCAACATAGATTTTTCTTTAGAATAAGCCTCCAAACCACCCAAATCTAGTCAAATATTATTTAAATACGTCAAAACAAGCTTTAGAAACTACCCTCGTATGAAAAAGTTCGATCTTTAACATATTTGAAAAAGTCAACAACAAGTCAACTCGGACTCACGTGGTCCAAATCCGAAATTAAGACTAAATCACAATTACACATTCATCTCTTAGTCCAAATATGAGATTTATTTTGAAATTCGACCTCAATTTGAGGTCTAGATCTCAACTTTATAAGCATTGGCTTTGGGGGCTAGCAGGGCAGTTCTTCATCGCAAATGCAATAATCGTGTTGTGTCGCGAACATAGAGAGCCCTTTGCGAACGTGATGGGCAGTTGGCCAGTGACCTTCGTGAATGTGACAGGTTCTTCACGGACACGAAAAGCACCTGACGCCATGGTATAAAAGGGCTGAAAATTGAGATTTAGCATCTTTTCATTATTTTTGAGACCTAGATCACAGATTGAGGAGACTTTTGAGAGGATTTTCATCCCAACTTCATAGGTTAGTAACTTTAACTTATTTATTTATTTATATGTATAGATTTTTATCCCTAAATCTAGTACTTTTAAATTTCAAAATTGGGGTTTGGGGAGAAATTTTATGACAGTTAATTTTGTAATTTTGGACCTCGATTTGAGGTCCAATTTTGATGGAAATCACATATTAGGACTCGGAAGAGAAGTCTTAATTTCGGATTTAAACCATGTGGACCTGGGTTGACCTTTTGTTGACTTTTTCAAATGTGATAAAGATCGAATCTTTTTTATACTAAGGTAGTTTCTAAAGCATTTTGACTTATTTGAGTATTAATTGGCTAGATTCGAGTGGTTTGGAGGATTGTGCTATAGGAAAGGTGATTTTGGAAGGTTGAATTGTTCTAGAAAGAGGTAAATATCTTGGTTAACCTTGATTTGAGAGAATTAAGATATAATTATATCTATTTGCTACGTGATATATGTGTTGGAGGCAGCCTATATGCAAGGTGACGAGGGTATATACATTTGTTATATGTTAAGCATGCGGGTAGAACTAGCCTTATTTATGTTATGTTGATTTTATGTATTATGTCTTACTTGCCTTAAATAAATTTTGAAATTATTTGATGTTATCTATGTTGGTAGCTATGTTGGAATTGTTGAAATATTGGGCATTGGAAATTCGTGAAATGTTAGTCTGACTATTGGTGCAAAAGTGATGGTTATCTCTCTTATGGTGTGTTATATTTAATCGTTCACATTGATGTTGTTGTTGCTCCTCACCTTATTTGGTACTGAATTTATGTGCTTTTGGTGAGGATGAGTGTTATGCATGACGGGTGCTTCCGTGTTGTGAGGTTGAGAGAAATTGCACGACGAGTGCTTTTGTGCTGTGAGGTGAGAGATATTACACGACAAATGTTTTTGTGCTTGTGAGGAATAATGAATATGCACGACTTGTGTTTGTGTGATGTTGTTATGTTACCTTATGTTCTTGCCATTTAGTATGCGGACTAAACACTTGGATATGTTATTTTGTGGTTATTTTGAAAGGCTTGTTTGGAGTTGTTTGTGGAAGCATAATCTGTTATTAATCTTAGTCATTTCTTTCATTATTTTTCCGTTCTATATCTCCTTGCTTTTATTCTTTTTATCTCTCTTGTTATCTTCCTTTTCATCTTACTTACTATTTTACTTTCTATCCCATTGTTATATGTCTCATTATTTTTTCGTTATTTAACTGCACATACTTATATATAGGTGTCTTGTCTTAAAAGACAACAGAATATAAAGAAAATCGATAAATTCATAAGAATGGGACCCGAAGGTCAACTAACAGAGGGCCCCAGAATAACATCCTCTCAAAATGCTCATAACACAGTACCGAAATTGAACATTACAACTACAAACATTATAACATATTATACTCTATTGCGGCGTGCAATCCGGTCCTACATTAACACAATATCTGTTGCGGCGTGCAACCCAGTCTCAATATCATATCATTATCTGTTATGGCATGCAACCCAATTCACTTATCAATTCATTTCAATATTATTGCAGCACGCAACTCGTTCCCAATATAAACTCATTAACATAAACAACTCAATATAACAAATAACGTAATCTTAACATAAAAGGAAAATAAAGCATACAGAACATCAAGGAACTAATAGGACAATGGAGAATAATGAATACCTCGTAATCACAAGCCTCGACAATTCATTAATAAAAGAACAGCTAAACGACTCACGCAATTGAATATAACCTAATAAAGTACAATAAGTAATGTAAAGACAATAAAACCAAGTAAAGACGTGAAACAATGAAGATATACAATTAATACATGTAGGAACATATAGCAGGTAAGCAAATATAGTGCGAGAAATGAATCAATCGAAACTGGTAATATCTCAATGACAAATAATAAATAAGGCATGGATAACAAATAAGATCATGTAGCAATCAAAGCATGTAACAAGAGATAACATAGAATAAGTGATGACATAAAGGTAAATAGCCCAACCCACAATCTTCAACCAACGACAGCTCATATATACTTGTCACATTGAATATACGTCGTTCCCACACATAATTCACGTAGAAAATAGACCAACAAGTCCTAATTTCATCAAGTCAAGGTTAAACACAATACTTACCTCTTTTACCAATAAAATCAATAATAAACCATTAATTTTCCTTTCGAACAAGCCTCTAAACCAACCAAATCTAACCAATTATCATTCAAATAATTCAAAATAAAATTTAGAAACAAAACACAAATGAAAAAGGTTCAATCTTTAAAAAAATTAAAAAGGTCAACAAAAGTCAACATCATGCTGCTTGGTCAAAATTTGAGATTCAGACCAAAACTGGATTACTCATTCACCCCCGAGATCGATTATGTGATTTATTTCAAAATTTGACCTCAATTTGAGGTCTAAATCTCAATTTTACAAAATCCCTATATTCTACCCAAAATTCATAAATTCTACCATGAAATTTATAGATTTAAGAGTAAAATTAATGGGTGATTATTGAAATATATCAAAACTAGTTAAAAATCACTTAATAATGAAGTTGGGATGAAAATCTCTTCAAATACCTCTCTAGTCCGAGCTCTAGATTTCAAAAATGGTGTACAATGACAAAATCTCGACTTAGAATTTTTATTTAACTGGGCGTCAGGTGTTCTTTGCATTCCCGAAGCACCTACCGGGTGAAGCATACATGCCAATTGGCTTTTGCGTTCGCAAAGTCTACATCGCGTTCGTGAAGGCATCACCCAGCCAAGTCTCCGCTTTCGTGACCAAAGGGTCTTGTTCGCGATGAAGAACTCTCATTTTCCCCTGCCATACCAAAGCTATGTGTTCATGAAGGGGAGTCTCCCCCCCCAGGCCTACGCGTTCATGTCCTACCTCTCGCGTTCGCAAAGAATATCCAGCCACAACCACTATCACGATCGCGAAGCACAAGGACGCCAACAGTAAACCAACAATTCAACAAATCAAAAAATGATCTGAAACCAATCTGAAACTCACCCAAGCCCCGGGCTACCATATAAACATGAACACAAGTGTAAAAATAACATATAACCTCGCTCTCTACCTCAAATCATCAAAATAACATCAAATAACAAGAATCGATCATCAAAACTCAAGATTTCTAACTTGAAAACTCAGTTTTCACAATCTAACACATAATGTGCCGAAACGCACTCGGGTCACTCTAGACACCAAGCAAACATGCATACAGATCCAAATACATTATACAAACCTACCGTAATTGTCAAAACACCGATCTGAGGTCGTTTACCAAGAACATTGGTCGTGGTCAACTCAAATTGTTTTTAAAGCCAAAAATCATATTGTTTTTAAAATTTTACCTACAAACTTTCCGAAAAAACAATACAGGCCATACACGCAAGTTATATAACATCAAATGAAGCTATGAGAGGTCTCTAAACATGGAAATAAGGTCTAGCACTCAAAATGACCTATCAGGTCATTACATTCCCCCCCTCTAAAAGAAACATTCGTCCTCGAACGGATATAGAAAAGTACATGGACTTGTAAAAGGTGGGGGTATCTACTTCGCATATCGGACTCGGACTCCAACATAGCCTCCTCGATCGGCTGACCACTCCATTGCACTTTCACAGAAGGAAAACTCTTGGATATCAACTTTCAAACCTGCTGGTCTAGAATAGCCATCGGCTCCTCCTCATAGGTCAAGTCTCATCAAGTTATACCGTGCTGAAGTCTAAAACATATGACATCTCCTCATGGTACTTCCGAAGCATGGAGACATGAAATACCGGATGTACCCTTTCTAGGCTAGTAGGAAATGCAAGCCTATAAATAACATCCACAACTCTCTCCAAGAGCACAAATGGGACAATAAACCTTGAGATCAACTTGCCCTTCTTCCCAAACTACATCACTCCTTTCATAGGTGACACTTGGAGAAGAACCTTCTCACCCACCATGTAAGCCACATCTCAAACCTTCCGGTCTGCATAACTCTTCTGCCTGGACTGAGTTGTACAAAGTCGCTCCTGAATCATGTGAACCTTCTCCATAGCATCACAGAGCAAATAAGTGTCCAACAATCTAGCCTCTCAAGGCTTAAACCAACCAATCGGGGCGCCTCGCACATAAGACCTCGTACGGAGCCATCAAGATGCTTGACTGATAGTTGTTGTTATAGGTGAACTCTGCGAGTGGTAGAAACTGATCCTATGAACCTCGAAAGTAAATAACACAGGCACGTAACATGTCCTCCAATATCTGAATAGTGCGATCGGACTGCCTGTCCGTCTGAAGAAGAAACGCAGTACTCTGCTTGACCGACGTACCCAACTCACAATGCATGGCTCTTCAAAATTATGATATGAACTGCGTTCCTCGATCAGAAATTATAGAAATAGGCATGTCATGTAGGCCAATAATCTCCCGGATCTAAATCTGAGCCAACCGCTCTGAAGAATAGGAAATCATCAGCAAAATAAACTGTGCAGACTTAGTCAACCGGTCCACAATAACCTAGACTGCATCGTATTTCCTCAAGGTTAGCAGTAAGCCTACTAAGAAATCCATAGTGATACACTCCCATTTCCACTCTGGTATCTCCAATCTCTAAGTTAACCCACCCGGTGTTTTATGCTCATACTTTACCCGTCGACAATTCAAATGCTGAGAGATATAAGCAATGATATCTTTCTTCATTTTCCGCCGCCAATAGTGTTGCTCTAAGTCACGGTACATCTTCGTGACACCTGGGTAAATGGAATAGCGCAAACTGTGGGCTTCCTCAAGGATCAACTCTCTCAATCCATCAATATTTGGAACAAAAATCCGGCTTTGAAGCCGTAGAACTCCATCATATCCAATCACAACCTCCTTAGCACTACCCCGATGCATTGTGTCCCTCAACACCAACAAGCGAGGATGATCAAACTGACGAGCCTTGATACGCTCCAACAACGATGACTATGCCACAACACAAGCAAGAACCTAGCTAGGCTCCGAAATATCTAGCCTCACGAACTGATAAGCATGAACATCCATGGCTAGTGGCCTCTCCCCTACCGGTAAATATGCCAAACTACCCATGCTCTCAGCCTTCCTACTCAATGCATCGGCCACCACATTGGCCTTCCCCGGATGATATAATATGATGATATCATAGTCTTTCAGCAACTCTAACCATCTCCGATGCTGCAAATTATTGTCCTTCTACTTGAACAGGTACTGAGGACTCTGATGGTACGTATAGACCTCACATGGAATGTCATACAGATAGTGACTCTAAATTTTTAGCGCGTGAACAATGGTTGCCAACTCTAAATCATGCATATGGTAATTTTTTCGTGAACCTTCAACTGCCAAAATGCGTAGGCAATCACCTATTGTCCTGCATCAACACCGCACCAAGCTCAATACCTAATGCATCGTAAAACACGATGTAAGATCCCGAACCTGTAGGCAACACCAACACTAGAGTTGTAGTCAATGCAGTCTTGAGTTTCTGAAAACTCATCTCACACTCGTCGGACCATCTGAAAAGAGCACTCTTCTGGGTCAATCTAGTCAAAAGAGCTATGATGGATGAAAAAACTTTCACGAAATGGCGATAATAACCTACCATACCCAAGAAGCTCTGAATCTCTATAGCTGAGTAGGTCTAGGCTAGTTCTAAACTGCCTTAATCTTCTTAAGATCCACCTTAATGCACTTAGAAGATACAAAAAGGCAACTGAGTCCAACCAGAACTCACACTTTGAAAATTTGGCACATAACTGATGATCCTTCAACGTCAAAAGTATGATCCGGAGATGCAACTCATGCTCCTCTTGACTACGGGAGTAAAATAAAATATCATCAATAAAGAAAATCACAAAGGAATCCATATAGGGCTTGAACACCCGGTTTATCAAATCTATAAATGTTATTGGGGCATTAGTCAAGTCAAATGACATCACCAAGAACACGTAATGACCATACCGCGCCCGAAAAGCTATCTTATAGACATCTGATGCCCTAATCTTCACCTGATGGTACCGAGATCTCAAATCAATCTTGGAAAATACCTTGGCATCCTGAAACTGATTAAATAAGTCATCAATCCTCAGCAATGTATACTTGTGCTTGATAGTGACCTTGTTTAGCTGCATGTAGTCAATAAACTTCCTCATAGAATCGTCTTTCTTCTTAACAAAAAATACCATTGCACCCCAAGGCAAAACACTAGATCTAATAAACCCCTTATCAAGAAAATCTTGTAACTACTCCATCAATTCCTTCAACCCAGCTAGAGCCATACGGTACGGGGAGATGGAAATGGGTTGAGTGCCCGAAGCCAAATCATTCCAAAAGTTGATATCTCTGTCGGGTGGAATCCTCGGTAAATCTATAGGAAACACCTTTGGAAACTCATGCACAACTGGAACCAAATACATGGAAGGAACCTCCGCACTAGAATCATGGATATAAGCCAAATACGCCAGACACCCCGTCTCGACCATATATTTAGCCTTCACATATGAAATAGCCCTGCTAATGGAATGGCCAGGAGCCCCTCTCTACTTCAATCGAGGCAACCCTAGCATGACTAATGTCATTGTCTTGGTGTGACAATCCAAAATAGCATGATAAGGTGACAACCAATCCATGCCTAAGATCATATCAAAATCCACCATATCAAGTAATATAAGGTCAACCCTAGTATCATAGCTCCCAATAGGGACCAAACAAAATACGATAGACATGATCTACCACAATAGAATCTCCAACAGGCAACATACATAGACATATAAACAGAAGCACTCAAAGAATCATAAGACATATCTAAGTATGAAGCAAAGTAGGATGACACATATGAATAAGTAGATCTCGTATTAAATAAAACGGATGCATCTTTATGGAAAACCAGAACAATATCTATAATGACCGCATCAGATAAAAATTCCTCAGGTCTAGTTGGGAATGGATAACAACGGGGCTGAACCCCACCAATATGACCTCTGCCTCTCAGACGTCCTCTCCCTAGATGGCCTCTACCTCTAATGACCTGACCCCCACTTCTAGCGGCCTGACCCCTGCCTCTGGCTGGCTAAGCGGGCGGTGGAGCAACCGGTGTTAGAATCATGGCACGAGTACCCTGCTGTGGTCTATTGTTCCTCAACCTAGGATAGTACCTCCTGATATGACCTGCGTCAACACACTCAAAATACTCCCTCGGTTGTCATAACCGCTAAGTCTAAGATGATCCATGGTGACCCGGATGACTACCGTAGTAACTCTATAGCACTGGTGCACTGATAGAAGATGAAGGTGTACTGAATACTGGCTGCTCTGAACAAGACCCATATGCACTGTGACCACTTGAAGAACCATGAGATACTTGAAATAGTGACTGAACAGGCCTGATAGGATGGCCTCTACCAAATGAATCTCTGCCTCCAGTTGAGGCACCATTAAACGCACTAGAATGACGAGACCTCTTCTCATATGCTGCCTCTCAGCCCTAACTATGAATCCTCTCAATCTGCCTCGCAATCTATACAACCCAAGTGAAGGAAATATCATCCTCAATCTATCTGCCCATCTCCAGCTTGATATAATAAGTAAGGCCATCAATGAATTTCCTCACCCTTTCCCTCTCAGTAGGGATCAAGATAGCACTATGGCATAATAGATCCACAAATATGGTCTCGTACTAGGTAACTATCACATTACCCTGCTATAGATACTTAAAATAGATGCGCATATCCTCTCTCTAGGTGAAGGGAATGAACTTCTCAAACAATAGCTGTGAAAACTAATCCTAAGTGAGTGAAGGTGAACCTGCTGGTCTAACCCGAACATACTCCTGCCACCATTTCTTGGCAGAACCAGTCATTTGAAACACTGCAAAGTCAACTACATTAGACTCCACTATGCCCATCTTACATAACATCTTCTGGAAACAGTCTAAGAAATCTTGTGGTTTCTCAGAAAGTGTACAACCAAAATGAATAGGGAATATCTTGGTGAACCTGTCCAACTCTTCAACCCCTCTATCGACATAGCATGTCCATCCCCAGACTGTGTATCTATAACAGGTTTCATCGCTCCAACTATTAAAACTGTCGGGGTCTGATATATGGGAGCCATCTACTCTGGAGTTTGAGTAGCAAGACTCTGGACTCCTCCCCTAGTCTGAGAGACGGCTAGTGCTACAGGAAATGCCCCGACCTAGACCACATTATCCATAAGGCCCACCAAGTGGACTAGGGCATCTTGAAGTATTGGGGTAGCAATGAACCTATCTAGGACCTGTGCTGGTCCAACTGGAGTAGTCTGAACTGAGATCTCCTCCCCCGGCTCACTCTGAGGCTCTCCTATAAGTGTTGTTATACATGCTCTAGGCTGAGCTCTACCTCTACCTCTGGCTCTTCCTCGGCCTCTACCCCTGGTAATGGCAGGAACCTAGGGCTTCGACTCCTAACCAGTTGTGGATGTTGTAGGTGTCCTCACCATCTGTGAGAAGACAAGAATAGAATGGGTCAAACTTCAATAATAGAATAAAGTCGCATGACTAAGTAAGAAAAAAGTGAAATTTTCCAAAGGCCTTATAATCTCTAGAAGATAAGTACAAAAGTCTCTGTACCGATCCTCAAGACTCTACTTAGCTTGCTCACGACTAGTGAGACCTAGGCAACCTAGAGCTCTGATACTAACTTGTCATGATCTGAAATACCAATCATGGGGTCATGATGGCGCTTAACATCCACTTGTTAGGCGAGCTAATTTTTGCTAATTAATAAACTGTTTTTAACAATTTAAAAGCAAAAAAATAATAGTTAATGACTGATAAACTCTTAAATACAAGAGGTAAATACATAAGCAATGTAGTCTATTCTAATTCCCAAAAATCCGGAGTCACAAGTACATGAGGGACTAGAATACTATAAATAAGGTCTGAAATGAAATACAACGACTGTAAAACATGATAGAAGTGGACTTTAAGGACTACGAACGCCAAGCAGATCTACCTCAAGTCTCCTGCAGAAATCAGATTCGAGTAGTCTCCTCTACGCTCCGCTAGGACCAACACTGGTATCTGCACAAAAAGTGCAGAAGTATAGTTTGAGTACAACCGATTCCATATATTCTATAATTGTCTAGCCCAACATCGACGAATTATGACTAGGCTATAACAAGACACTCACAATAAACTTGTAAGGGCAATAAATACAAGACAATAAAATATAAAGAAAACTGATATCCTCATAAGAATGGGACCCGAAGGTCAACTAACAGAGGGCCCCGGAACAACATTCTCTCAAAATGCTCATAAACCAGTACTACAACAGAACATTATATCTATAAATATTATAACATATCATACTTCATTGCGGCGCACAACCCGATCCCACATTAACACAATATCTGTTGCGGCATGCAACCCGATCCCAATATCATATTATTATCTGTTGTAGTGTGCAACCTGATCCCATAATTAATTCATTTCAACACTGTTGCGGTGCACAACTCGTTCCCAATAACAGCTCATTAATATAAAAATCTCAACACGACCAATAACGTAATCTCAACACAAAGGGGAAATAAAGCGTACAGGACATCAAGGAACTACGATGACAAATGGAAAATAAACAACATTGCATAATCACAAGCCTCGACAATTCACTAATACAAGAACAGCTAAGTGACTCGTGCAATTAAATATAATATAATAAAGTACAACAAATAACGTAAAGAGAATAAAAGCAAGTAAAGACATGAGACAATGAAGATATATGATTAATACAGGTAGGAACATATAGCAGGTAAGAAAACAGTGAGCGAGAAATGAATAAATTGAAACAGGTAACAACGAAATAACAAATAACAAGTAAGGCATGTATAATAAATAAGATCATGTACCAATCAAAGAATGTAACAAGAGATAACATGGAATAAGTGATGATATAAAGGTAAATTTTCCAACCCGCGTGCTTCAACCCATGACAACACATATACACTCATCACCTTGTAGATAAACCCTCTCCATACATAATTCACATAGTAAATAGACCAACAAGTCCTAATTTCTTCAAGTCAAAGTTAAACATGACACTTACCTCTTTTTGAAACCAAATCAATAATCAACCATGACTTTTCCTTTAAACAACCCTCCAAACCAATCGAATCTAACCAATTATCGTTCAAACTATTCCAAAAACCTTTAGAAACTATCCACAAATGAAAAAAGTTTAATCTTTAGCTAAATTACAAAGTCAACAAAAGTCAACCCTTGGCCCATTTGGTCAAAATCCGAGATTTAGTCCAAAACTCGATTACCCATCACCCCCGAGCCCGGTTATATGATTTGTTTCGAAATCTGACCTTAATTTGAGGTTTAAATCTCAATTTTACAAAATCCCTAAATTTTACCCAAACCCCTAGTTTCTGCCATAGAATTCATAGATTTAAGGTTAAAATCAATGGGTGATTATGCAAATACATAAAAACTAGTTAAAACACACTTATCAATGAAGTTAGGATTAAAATATCTTCAAAAACCTCTCTAACTCTAGGTTTCAGAAATGGTGTACAATGACAAGATTTGTGAAGCTCCTATCGCATTCGCGAAGCACACAGGACCGTTGGCCTTCGCATTTGCGAAGTCTACGTCGCGTTCGAGAAGGCATCACCCAGTCAAGCCTCCACGTTCATGACCAAAGGGTTGTGTTTGCGTTGAAGAACTCCCTTGTTTTCCCCTAGCCAGCCAAAAGCTATGCGTTCGTGAGGGGTTGTAACGACCCGACCGGTCGTTTTGAGTATTGCAACCTTGTTCCCCCATTTTTTGCTCTATTTGTGCCTTATAGTTGTATTATGACCTACCGAATTAGTTAGTTCGGGTCCGGAGAGATTTCGGAATAAATTGAGACACTTAGTCTCACAATGGAAAGCTTAAATTGGAAAAGTTAACCGGATATTGACTTATATATAAACGACCTCGTATTTGAATTCTGATGATTACAATAGCTCCGTGTGGTGATTTTGAACTTAGAAGCGTGTCCAGAAAATTATTTTGAAGCCCGTAGTGAAATGAGGCTTGAAATGGCGAAAGTCGAATTTTTGGGAAGTTTGACCGGTGAGCTGACTTTTTGATATCGGGGTCGGAATCCGATTCTAAAAATTTGAATAGCTTTGTTATGTCATTTATGACTTGTGTGCAAAATTTAAAGTCATTCTGGATTAATTTGATATGTTTCGGCACAAGATATAGAATTTAAAAGTTCAAAGTTCATAGATTTTGATTTGAGGTGTGATTCGTCGTTTTGATATTGTTAGGTGTGATTTGAGGCCTCGAGTAGGTCCGTATTATGTTATGGGACTTGTTGGTATGTTCATATGGGGTCCCGAGGGACTCGAGTGAGTTTAGGACGAGGTTCGGAGCATTTTGGAAGTTTTGGCTAAGGCTAGAATTTTCTGGTTCTGGAGTGACCGCACCTACGGAGTGTTGGGCGCAGGTGCAGAGCTGTAAAAGCGGCAGTGCCATCACAGAAGCGTGAAGGGAGCTGGGTGTGAGGACCGCAGATGCGGGTGCTTGGACGCACCTGCGCAACTGTAAATGCGGTTCACGTGCGTAGAAGCGAGCATCGCAGATGCGACCATGTCCATCGCAGAAATGGCCTGGCTCGCAAATGCGTGCCTTTTTCCGCAAAAGCTAGGGTTGTAGGTACAACCTCTTATCCGCAGATGCGGAAGTCGCTGGGTAGAAGCCTTAAATTCGGGGTTTAGCTATTTTTGGCCATTTTCAGATTTTGGAGCTCGGTTTGGACAATTTTGGAGAGGAAATTTTCCACACAACTTGGGATAAGTATTCTTGACTCCATTATGATTATATTCCATGAATTAATCTTCGTTTTCGGCGTTATATTATTTCTTTTTCGAGAGAAAAATGGAGGTATTTTCTACAATTTCATAAAATGAATTTTCGAGATTTGAACATCGATTCGGAGTCGGATTTGAGTGAATTCAGTATGGTTGAACTTGTAACTGGATGGGTTATCGAATTTTGTAATTTTTGTCAGATTCTGAGATGTGGGCCCCACGGGCAATTTTTGGAGTGTAATTTCGGATTTTGTGGGAAAATATTAGTATTTTGATATGGAATTAATTCCTATAATTATGTGGACTAAATCAAATTTATTATGGCTAGATTCAAGTCGTTCAGAAGTTGATACGCGCAGAATGGAATTTCTGGAGCATTGTTTAGCTTGCTCGACGTTAGATTCATTTTGTTCGAAGTAAGTAACTCTTCTAATCTTGGAGCTGAGGGTGTGAACCCTGATTATACGTGTTATATGTTTGGTGTTGAGGTGACGCACATGCAAGGTGATGGGCGTGTGGGCGTGCACCGCGTGAACTGTGACTCCGATTTTTTCTATAGCACTGTGTAGCTACCTAAACTTATCTGAAATCGTGAAATCTCTACACACTAGAATTATCGAGCTGTTATTTATGTTAGAAGCCATGTCTAGGCTACATGCTTATCCTATTGGGACCCACTGAGGTCATTTATGCTATCGAATTATTTGTTTAAATTGTAACTTCATACTTAGTCATGTTCATTCATTTCATATCATCTCTCAGTCTCTATTATTATTTATTGATACATCATATCATCACTTTCGGGCTAGTTTCATAACGTTGTGAGCCCGTGAGTGAGAGACTGGAGAGATTGATGACTGAGTGAGGCCTAGGGCCTGATTGATTCTGATATTGATACTATGGCACGTGAGTTATTCATGCGGTTTATAGCGCTTGGGCTGAAGGAGCCCCTCCGGAGTCTGTACACAACCCAGTGAGCGTAGTTGTTATTATTGAGGGATGGATCTTCCCTGGACATGGATCTTGTCCGAAGCATTATATACCCGGAGATGGATCTCCTCCACGGGCTAAATTGTCCCTACTCGGTATTGAGTGACTGATGATCAGTTGATGTGTATATTCCAGGATGGATCTTTCCTAGGCCGGATTGGCCATATACAGTATCGAGTGATTGAGCATGATGAGTGGAATGTGTGAGAAAGTGAGATTGAGTACTCTGAGAGTGTGAGTACATGAGTTCATCTCTGAGATAAATTGCATTGATATGCACACATGACAGACATGCATAAAGATGTATTTTCCTCATGCTGTACGGTATCACGACATTCATGACTTCTGAGACATGTTGACATATGGGCATAGTGATGCATTTGTTTTACACTGGATATTTGGGAATAAAATGAGATATCTTAATTATTATTGAAAGGATTTTGGAAAATAAATTACTGTTTTCAAACTTATTCGTATTTTTGGCAACTTCGGTAAACGACTTGGATTTTTCACTGATGCACTTGAAAGGCAGAACTATTTTCAGAAATCATGATTGAAGCTGAGCATTTTACTTTGAGTTACTTCTTGCATTGCTGCTTTATGTTGTTATGAACTATTGTTGGTTATTGGAGTTGGATCCTAACCTTGGTACAAGGTCGTCACTTCTTTCAACCTAAGGTTATGTTTGTTACTTATTGAGTACATGTGATCGGTTGTACTCATACTACACTTCTGCACCTTGTGTGCAGATGTTGGTTGCTGATGTTGCTATGTTCGTTGGGAGCTGGATCCAAAGATGTACCTATGTTCCGGTTGTAGCTGCCTCTTATTCATGGTAGCCTTAGATTCATAAAACTCTGTTCATATACTTTTCAAACAGATGATGTATTTATTTCATACCAACTTTGTAAACTCTATTCTTAGAAGCTCATGATTTATACTACTAGTCCTTGGGAAATGTATAAGATTCAGATAATTTATTTACTTAACTGTCTTATTAAATATCATTGAAATTGGATAGCAGTTAATTAGTTTACCTAGCGGGTTTGGTTAGGTGACATCACGACTAGTCGGATTTTGGATCGTGACATGGGTTTGCAGCGTTTGCGAAGGGCAATCCCCCCAAGCCTACGCATTCGTGAAGAGTATCCACCCGTAACCCCAACTTTACCTTTCGCGGTAGCGATAGTGGCCTCACGATCAGGAAGCACTAAGACACTAGCAGTAAACCAGCAATTTAACAAGTCCAAAATTGATATGAAACTCACCCAAGCCCCCCGGGCTCCTATCCGAACATTCACACAAGTATAATAACATCATATAAACTCGCTCACTACCTCAAATCATCAAAATAACATCAAATAACAAGAATTGATCATCAAAACGCAAGATTTCAACTTGAAAACTCATTTTTCACAATCTTTCACATAATGCACCGAAACGCGTTCGGGTTACCCCGGACCCCAATCAAACGTGCGTATAAGTCCAAAAATATTATACGAACCTACCGAAAATATCAAAACACCAATTGGAGGATGTACTCTCATTCGCATGCCTTGGAGTCACCTATCTTATAGTCATGTTACTTTTTATTTGCTTCGAACAATGTATTATTTATTCTAGACTTTGTATTTAGTTATATTGTAGATGCTCATGTACTCAGTGATTCCAGTTTCTAGGAGGTGTTAGATGGTCGTTAGTTTTAGACTTGATATACTTCTATGAGTTTTTATCTTTTATTTATGATATCATGTTAATTTACCTTATGTATTGCCTTTATTTTGTTATTTGTTAGCTTGCCTATCAAATGGTGGTCATGAGAGTTACTAGTTGTTTGCAAAGAATTTTTTAAGTTACCGATTTTTTTCTTTTTGGTAAGTAAAATAACTTTAATTACCAAATGGAGTTATATATAAAAAAAATATCAAACGAACAGAAAGCTGATAGTTTGACATACGCAACAACTCACCTTGCATCCTTCAGCCTATAGTTATCAGCTTGTATCGCTTGTATTCAGACGCGCAGTGAAGGCGCTCTAACCAATAAAGCTACAAGAGCTTGTTTCTCTCTTGTTTTGGTTCAAAACAATTATCTCTTATTTCAATATTATAGGTGCATTTGCTATAAAATTTAAATATAGCTACAAATGGTAATTTTCTAAAATAATAGCTGCGAATGGTAAATATAAGTGTATATGTTTGTTGTGTTACATAATTTTTCTGTCATGACCCAACTCTCACCGGAGCCGCGACGACGCCTAACACTACTTGCTAGGCAAGCCAACAGTCACACAAATTTAACAAATTCAGATAAACATGGTTTAATAAGCTCAACAATGGAAATATCATAAAATAACACCAATAATATTGTCACTACCGTCCCAATGATCTGGTGTCAATTAGTATATGAGCACTACTGAGTATCAAAATACAAGACCAAATCCTCAATACAACTATCTGAATAGTAGAACAGTAATAATAGAAATAATGAAAGAGAACTTCAAGGTTTATGAATGACATAGCAGCTACCTCGTAGTCTCCTAAAGTACCGGTATCAACACAACTCTAGCAGTCACCATGTCCAATAACAGTTCAGGATATAAAGGAAACAATAGAAGTGAAAACTCAATGATATTATGTTCAGCTCGTTCACATTTCAAGAATTTAGCCATGCTTTCCAAGTATAACAGTTTAAGCTCAACAAGGATAAATATTTCATTTATCAGCTAGCATGAGGAATTTACATCTCTATGTCAATTCAACGATATCACAGTGAAACCATTAATAATAACCACACAATAACACTTAGTACTGTACGGGCACCTGGCATAAATGCCCATCACCAAAGCACGTATATATAATATTGTGTTTGTGCCCACTGATGTTATGTCAGACTCCGGAGGGAAAAATCCTGCCCAAGCGCTAATGATAGTCACATAGACCAAATAAGGGGCCTGGTTCATGCATCACCCCAAATCAATAACACTTAGCCCAATATGAGCCTGGCATACGCGTCACCTCAAAATCAATACCAAATCAGATGTATGGCCCAAGCTCAGTCATTAACCGCTCAAGTCTCAAATAATCACATCTCACAATACTCAGTTCAACAGTGTTACACATATGATGTATCAACATGTGAGAAATCAAATAAGAAAGTACTTTGGCAGAGAAATCGTACACGGATATAGCATCACGACTGAGAGTATATGTGCAATTAAGGAAACTAGCTCAGAAACATCGAGAATAGCCCTATCATGTCTCAAACAAGTAGCACATAGCCTAGACATAGTTTCTAACATTAATGATAGCTCAAATAACTATACAAGTAGAAAAGACACGAATACAATGAGTCATGATAGCAAAACAAATCTCATAATAGTCTAAAAACTACCTCTAATCATGAACACTTCGATGCATGCACACACGCCCGTCACCTAGCGCGTGCGTCACCCCAGTACCTCTCATGTAATATAGTCCCCAGAGTTAAATACTATCTAATTTAAGTTTAGATATGTTACTTATCTCAAAACGCGTAAATCAATACTCTAAAAAGCCCTTGCCACGCGAATTGGCCTCCGAGCGACTTGAATCTAACCAAAGGAACTTAATATCATCAATAATAGCCAAAGGAAACAAACCCACACCATAAAGCTCAGGTCTTGAATCAAATATGCAAAGTCAAATCAAATCATCGAATCTCACTCTCCAACATAGTCTAAAATTTCCAAATTTTACCTCAAACTCATATAAACTAGGTGTAATAATCAATGGGTAATCAATATCTAACATCAAAAGTGAATTAACTTCACTTACATATCCAATTATAGAAAAAAGCCTCACAAAAAGTGCCTCCAACCGAGCTCCAAAATTTCAATTATGAAAAAAATGACCAAACCCTTTATTTAAACCTTCTGCCCAGCGATCTGGTATCTGCAGCTTACTAAGTCGCACCTACGATGCTGTATTTGCGGTCAAAATCTCGCATCTGCAAAAACCACTTAAATCCCGACCATGCGCACCTGCGGTCCCTTATTCGCACCTGTGGGACCGCTTTTGTGATCCCCCTTCTGTATCTGCGAACTCACAGGCCTCCGCCCACGTTCAAATTTTGCTTCCTCTTTTCCGCATATGCGGGCTTGTAGATACGGCAACCACCTTGCATCTGTGCTCCTCCCCAAGTTCCACCTAGCCCGCTTCTGCGATCACCAGATCGCTTCTGCGGCCTCGCACCTACGGACAAACCCTCGCAGGTGCGATTGCAACAGCACTCCAAAAAACTTCAACAATCTTTCAAAGTCCAAAAATGATTCGCCAATAATTCAAAATATGCCCGAGGCCTCCAGGACCCCAATCAAACATACCAACAAGTGCCAAAATATAATATGAACTTACTCGAAGCCTCAGATCACATCAAAACAACACCAAAATCACGATTCTCACCCAATTCAATCCTAATGAAGAACTTCCAACTTCTAAAACTCATGTTGAACCATATCAAATCAACTCTAAATGACCTCAATTTTTGTATGCAAGTACAAATTGATACAACAGACCTATTCCAAATTCTGGAACAAAAATCAAAATCCGATATCAACAAAGTCAACTCCCGATCAAACATATCAATCTTCCAAACCTTCAACCTTTCAACTTTCACCAAAAAGCACCAAATCAACCTACGGACCTCTAAATCCATACACGGACATATGCCTAAGTCCAAAATTACCATACAAAGCTATTGGAATCATCAATATAATATTCTGGGGTCGTCTACATAGAAGTCAAAATCTGGTCAACCCTTTCAAATTAGGCTTCCAACCTTGGGACTAAGTATTCCAATACACTCAGAAATTTTCCTGAAATCAATCCAACCATCACGGAAAGTCATATAACCACAAAAAAGAAGATAAAAGGTAATAAATAAAGGAATGAGTGCTACAATATACAAAACGACCGGCCGAGTCATTACTTTTTCCTAGTTTGATTTCTCCAATCTCCCAGCTAGTTTACCCTTCATGCTTCTTCTACAAAACATTTCCCGAACCAGCGTTGATATTCGGCTTGAAGTATGTATATTTATATGCATATTTCCTCGTATTTTACTCATGAATCATAGATTTCGGATGTGTAATGTAATGATTTGTGCTAATTAATGGTATTTATATGTGTAGAAATCATCTGGAAGCAATTTGGGACGAAGCTACGTGAATTGAAGCTAAAAGGGGAAGAAACGAGAAAAAGCCACAAAGTAGTGTCACATGTAGCATGGGGTGCTACCTGTAGCGCAGCTTCCATAAGCACAAACTTTCCAGCGCCCCATGCTACCCTGGGCGCTGGTGATGGGGACTTGTCCTATTTTCCCCGGGACTTGGTTATTTCGACCCCAAGACGCCCTCAACTTGTATAAAAGTAAACCTAAACCTATTTTGGAGGTGGAGACGTGACTTTGAGAGATAAACACAAGTACGGAACTCTCGGGAGCACAAAATTAATCAATTCTTCCATTCTTCTTCTAGTATTCATAGCTTTTATGTTTAAAAATAATATTTTGATGATTGTTATGAACATGAGTGGCTAAGAACCTTATTATTCTGGGTTATAGGTCATTCTTGACTATTGTAAATTGACGGTTGACTGTTTTGCTTGAATTTATCATATTAATTTGTTTATTCAATCTTGCACTCAATTATTCTATTGTGTAGCTAACAATAGAGTACTATCTATGAATTTACAGTTGAACTCAAAAGTAGAAATTATAAATTACATATAAGATTGAATAGATTAAGTCCTTAAATCCGGGCATCGGAGAATAGATTCGTGAGTGGGATAGACATATTCTAGTTTCCTTACTTGGTTATTTTTGCAGGAAATATACATGCATTCTTAACAAGTTTGATTCTATAGACATATAGTCATTGGTTGACTTGAATAGGTGAGCGAAGCATCGAAAAAACTTTGCGAGTGTAATAAACCTTGCTAATCAACAAACTAGATAAGTCAAGTGATTACATCAACCCAAAAAAGCAATAGGAAAGACGTTAATCCCATAACCTTGGAACATCTCCATCTCATTGAATTCTTCCTAAGTGTTTGTTTTCTCTACTTGCAATCTTATTTTCTTTCTTTTTTATTAGTTCGTAGTAATTTAGTTACAAAAATCACAATCATCTTCTTAACACTCACATGAGCATTAAATTCATAAATAGCTTAGATTGGACATTAGCTGATCATAAATCCTAGTGATAACGATACTTTCTTATCACTTTATTACTTGTCAATCGCGTATACGTGCGTGTACATTTGGACCCAACAAGTTTTTAGCGTCGTTGCGAGGGATTTAGAAATTAGTTATTTGTCTGAAATAATCATTTATTTGTTTTTGTTCAAGTGTTAATCAGTTTGACTGTTTCTGACTCTATAGGTGTTCACCTTGAATGCTAAGAAGAGGCAACAGTTTGAACAACTTTCATCCCCCTGATCCTGAACCTGAAAGACTCTTCCACATGTTAAGGAGGAAGGCGAAAGAAAGAGAAAGAATTGCAGAGTTAGGTATTGTAGTCTAACCATAGAGAGATGGCAGAAAATGAAGAAAGACTGGTGATTGAGGATGCAAGGCCTAATCTCGCGAACATGACTCATGATATTGCGAAGCCTGATATAACTGGGCACTTTGAGATGAGGTAGTACATAATGCAACTGATTCAATCCACAGGGCTATTTGTGGCGTTGTCAAGTGAAGATCCTCAAAGGCATATACAGAATTTCTTGGAGATTACGGATACATACAACTATTAGAACGTCTCTAAGGACTACGTCAGACTGACTTTGTTTCCCTTTTCTCTAATGGGGGAAACAAAGGAATGGTTAAAGAAGGAACCCGCAAACTCGATCCACACTTGGGATGATCTGGCATGAAATTTCCTTATCAAGTTTTTTCCCACTAAGAAGACAAAGGCACTGAGGAGCCAAATTCTTGGGTTTCAACAACGAGATGGTGAGACTCTTCGTCAAGATTGGGAAAGATACAAGAAACTCCTCAAAGACTTCCCCATCATTTTCAGACAAAAGAGGTACTAGGACATACATTTGTGGATGGGTTGGACGAGACCTTCAAATTGAATCTAGACTCAGCTTGTGGAGGGAGTTGCATGCAAAAGACATATAGTGAGATCCAGACTCTGCTCAATAATTTCACTACAAATGATTATAACTGGCAAGGCGAGGGTGACTCAAGAAGGATGATAAAACAAAAAGTAGCAAGTACAATTGAACAAGATGAGATGTCAGCCATGCGAGCAGAAATTTCTAGACTTACCAACCAGTGGCTAGATGGCAATGGGTCAAGGGCATCAAATGCAGCAGGTCCAGAGGGTATTGTGAAATTTATGGAGAAGGTCACACGAGTGACCAACGTCCGGTGAATCCAGAATCTATTTATTATGTGTGCCAGCTGAGTAGAGGTCCAATGAACCAAAATGCACAATATGAGAATACTTATAATCCCAACTAGAGAAGCCACCCGAATTTCTCATGGGGTGGAAACAAGCTAGTCAAAACCCCAAAAAAACTACAATCGGCCCAAAAGTCCACCACAACAGGTAGAAGAAAGCACTAATGATATGTTTAAAAGGTTGTTGATTGACAACCAGCAACTTTGAACAGATAATCAGCAATTAAGGACTGAATTTCGAAATATAGATAGGCAAATTAGGCAGTTGGCTGCACAACAAAATACCTGACCAGCAGGGGGCCTTCCAAGTGATACAAATAAAAATCCTTAGGTGAATGTTTTAACCTTGAGGAATGGCAGAAAATTAGAAGAAGTACCAAAAAGAAAGAAAGAAAAAGTCACTCCTAAGGGCGAACTAGTTCCTCAAACTATGGTGGAAACTGAGAAAGAAATTGAAGAAAGTGAAAAGACTCCAATTGCAAGGCCACCACCTCCCTTCCTACAAAAATTAAAGAAGAAAAGTGATGACGGGATGTTCGGAAAATTTATTGATATGCTGAGCCAAATTCAATTATATCTTCCATTGGTTGATGTGTTACGTGAAATCCCAAAATATACTAAGTACATCAAAGATATTGTGGCGAATTAAAGGAGGTTGACAGAGTTTAAAACGGCTGCACTTACTGAGGAGTCCAGTGCTAGAGTATAGATTAAGCTCCCGCCTAAGTTGAAGGATCCATGTTGTTTTACAATCCCCTTGGCAGTTGGAAAACACGAGGTTGGTAGAGCCTTGTGCAATCTGGGAGCAAGCATTAATTTGATGCCACTATCAGTGTTCAAGCATCTCGATCTTGGAGCCCCCAGGCCTAGTAATGTAACTCTACAACTAGAATACCGGTCATTAGCAGTGCCTAGAGGATTTATTGAAGATGTGCTGGTGCGAGTGGGGAAGTTCATCTTTCCCACTGATTTTACTATTCTTGACTACATGGCCGATGAGGAAGTTCTAATTATTTTGGGGCACCATTCTTGGCCACTCGAGGGGCACTTATTGATGTGAGGGAGGTAAAGCTAAACATGGGAGTGCATGATGAATAAATCACATTTAATGTGTACAAGGCGCTTAACCTTCCCAAGCATTATGAGGATTTGTGCATGATCTCTATGGTAGAATCAAAGTTGATAGAGCGAGGTCCTTATGTGGAGCCTACTGGCATGGAAAAGAAAATCGAGTTAGAAGAAGTGGTGTTGCGAGCTAAATGTGTAAAGGTAAAAGAGAAAAGGGTCAGAGAGGAAAGGGAAGATCCTCTTAGAGCGCGCAAGAAGGCAAAACTCCATGGAAAGAGGAGGAAGCGAAAGCGCCCAGCTTGAGCAGAGTAGTAGAGTCGTTCCACGATTATAAATAAGGCGCTCGTTGGGAGGCAACCCAATATGTATTTTATTTTTTATTTTTATTATTTTTAGTGTTGTGTTTTGTTTGTTTTTATTTTGCAGATTAGGGAAAGTTTGAGTACCCGAAGTTGAAGTTGAGGAACATGTTGAGCTTAAGTGTGGGGTCGTCCTGACCCTTAATATTGAGGATCATGTGCTAGCTAGGCCCTAGAGGGTCTCAGGGAGTATTTATCATTCTTGTTTAAATATTTTTCTATGTGATCATGCATCGAGGACTATGCATATCATAAGTGTGGGGTGGGGGAATTGACTAATTAATTTATCTGATTTATTATTTCTATGTGGTATTTTTGTGACTTGTAATTGTATAAAATTATTTTTTATTTTATTAGTTTTATTTTAGAACCCATAGTTATAAGTAGTCTAGTTTAGAGTACAAAAACGAAAATAGAAAGAAAAAAATCAGAAAAAGCTCAGACTTTTCCCGATGATAGATCTTTTGTACAGTTTTCTTGAGGGATTAAAGTCCGATTAAAAATATCAAAAAGGTTTTCTTTTATTTTTTTGGATAGTTAGGTAGTATTCCTTGGCTTTCCTTTAGATGCCAGTTCTTTTCCAAGGGTGTAGCTTGAACCGGGTGTTTTATTTTTATTTTTTAGGAGTAGGATATGAAGAAAACTGAGTTGCTCTAAGATACATGTTGACATGTTTGATGCTGGCACATTAGGCAATGCCATGCGCTCTATCTTCCTGTATATTTGACTTGAATTGTAATGCCTAAGTAAAATGAATAAGCTACTTTGTGACGCATGTTCTCAGTTGTTTGACTTGTATGTCACCTAGTGCATTATAGCTTAGAATTTCTCAACTGTATGTGCTTGATTGGCTTGAAAGTTGAACATAATTGTGTTGATTGAGTCATGTGCATTGTGTATGTGAGTATTTTTGTTATTCTGTGCTATCATGTATAGTCTAGAACTTTCCCCGTGTGTTAATCAAAGTGAAATCATTAAGTTGTACTAGTCTATGAGATGTCGTAGGCGTTTCTTGATTGATCATATATGTGCTTGTCACTTACAAATAAATTTTCCCATTGCTAGCCCATTTGAGACTATAGATCTTTTCTTTGGCATCCACACTACAAGTTATATCCCTATTTTGTTCTTAATTTGAGCTTGTTGAACCTTTACCTCCGAAGACACTTAGGCGCTAAAAAGAAGTAAGGTGAGATATTTGGGGAAGTAGCTTTCGAGTGAAACCATGAAAGTGCCCATAAGGTGCACTAAAGTTGTGAAAACTACCACTAGCTGATGAACCTTAATGTATGAAGTGTGTGTAGGATAAAAAAGAGAGAAAAGAAAATTGCAAGAAAAAATACAACTAATGTTGATAGTCAAAAATAAGAAAAACACACACCTCCTAATCTTACTAATTCATGCTAGTGGGATGTAGAAATGCTTAATTGAAGAAAGTGCTATGTTTTGTATGGTTTGTGGCGAGTGAATTGGTTAAGAAGAAAACGTGCTTGATTCTTGAGTGTAAGTGTACTAAAGTGATTAGGAGGGTTAGTCACTATCCCTAAACATATCATACCCGTCCCTTAACCTACATTACAACACATAAAGTCCTAATTCTTTCAAGACTTGGCTAGCTTAGATTAGTAGAGATGTTTACTACGGGCAAGCTTATGGTACGACCACGGGAAGCACAAGAATTTCTTTGTGAGAGTGAGCAAATTTTGTTCAATTGTGTGATGTCATTAATTTATGTTCAAAGTTATATTTGAATGTGTGGACCATTTATATATTCAATCTCTAGTTTGTTGGTGAGGGCACATGATCTCATGACAGATTGGTAATATTATAAACTTCTTTTATTGGGTGAGTGCGCTAGTTAGGGGTGCTTAGTGGTAACAAGTAGGCTCTTGAGGTAGGGTGGTTTTGGATAGGTTGATTGAATTAGTTGAATTGCATTGTGTATACCTGGGCATGTTTAAAAAGGGAAGAATGTAAAATTTGTACTGTTCATGCTTGATTGCCGGTATCAACCATAGTCAAAAGTAGAGTGTGTGATTTAAAAGAAATTTGAATTGCTCTTTCCTAGTGAGATGTACGTTGTTGGGATGTAGTTATAGTTCTATTGCTCGAGGGCGATGAAGAGTCTAAGTGTAAGGTATTGATATTAAGCTTAAAGTATGTATATTTATATGCATATTGCCTCGTATTTTACTCATGTTTCGTAGATTTCAGATGTGTAATGTAATAATTTGTGCTAATTAGTGGTATTTTTATGTGTATGAATCATTCGTAGGTAATTTTGGATGAAGGTGCGTGAATTGAAGCGAAAAGAGTAAGAAACAAGAAAAAGCCATAAAGTAGCACCACAGGTAGCGTGAGGCGCTACCTGTGGCACAGTTTCCAGAAGCACAAAAGTTCCAGCGCCCCATGCTACCCTAGGTGATGATGATGGGGACTTGTCCTATTTCTCTTGGGACTTGGTTATTTCGACCCCAAGACGCCCCCAACTCGTATAAAAGCAAACCTAAACCTATTTTGGAGGCGGAGACGTGACTTTGAGAGAGAAACACTCGGGAGCACGAAATTCATCAATTCTTCCATTCTTCTTCTAGTATTCATAGCTTTTATGTTTAAATTTTGATGATTGTTATAAACATGAGTGGCTAAGAACCTTATTATTCTGTGGTTATGGGTCGTTCTTGACTATTATAAATTGACGGTTGATTGTTTTACTTGACTTTATCATATTAATTTATTTATTCAATCTTACACTCAATTATTCTATTGTGTAGCCAACAATAGAGTACTATCTATGAATTTATAGTTGAACTCGAAAGTGAGAAATGTAAATTGCATATAAGATTGAATAGAGTAAGTTCTTGAATCCGGGCATCGAATAATAGATTCATGATTAGGATAAACATATTCTAGTTGCCTTACTTGGTTATTTTTGCAGGAAATATACATGTGTTCTTGTCAAAGTTGATTCTATAGACATATAGTCTTAGGTTGGCTTGAATAAGCGAGCGAAGCGTCGAAAGAACTCGCGAGCATAATAAATCCTGTTAATCAACAAATTAAATAAGTCAAGTGATTACATCAACCCAAAAAAGCAATAGGAGAGATGTTAATCCCATAACCTTGGAATATCTCCATCTCATTGAATTTTTTCTAAGTGTTTGTTTGCGCTACTTGTGATCTTATTTTCTTGCTTGTTTATTAGTTCGTAGTAATTTAGTTATAAAAATCATGATCATCTTCTTAACACTCACTTGAGCATTAAATTCATAAATAGCTTAGATTGGACATTAGCTGATCATAAATTCTCTTAGGAATGATACTTTCTTATCACTTTCTTACTTGTCGACTGTGTATACTTGTGTGTGCGTTTGGACCCAACAAGCATCCATGTGATATTCTCCACTGTCCTCTTCTCTTCAAATTTTTCTGTGATTCGGGGGCTGAAGCAGCATTTTTCTTGCATCTAGGATGATATGGGCCTTCTTATGATGTATTTGATCGCTAAGAACATTGTGCAGCACTTTGGTATTTCGAAGATTAAAGCGGCGTCTTGCTCGAACTAAGGGTGAGATAGACCTCATTGCGATGTATTTGATCGACGAGAATGTCGAGCAGTACTTCAATATTTCGAGGACTGAAGCAGCATCTTTTTCAACTAAGGATGATGTCGACCTCCTTGTGATGTATTTGATCGCCAAGAACATCAGGCAATACTTTGATAGTTCAGCTTTGATCACTCCTTTGTTGAATAACTATGTAGTTGATTCTGGATTTCTCTACTTGCAAATGCCTTCACTAACTTCGGATACTCTGTCTAATGATGGATGATCCGAGAGAGTTATGTAACCCTCTATCTATAATTGTAGAGGATAGGTAGTCCAATTATATATGAACTCTCTTGCTTGGTTCTTTTTGGCTCATGTGAGTCATCAAGTCTGTCACAAAAGGGTATGTGATAGAGTTAGTATGCAATTAGCCAAGACATATCATTTTGGATATTTAGCGGCCTGTTGGCCTTGAATTTGACTAGACATGGTAGGTCACTTTAATACATGGCATGAACTTGGGCCTCAAGTTGAAATGGACTTTGGGCTTAAATATAAAGTAAATTTATTTAATTTGTAAAGTCCAAATTAATTATTCAACTCAAATAAAATTGAATTTAAATCAAACCCAAATACATGGACCTAGCAATTAATCCAATTAATTATTTTTGTGCTTATACCAGTAAGACGGTAAGAATCATTAATTTTAAACACTTTAAAATTTTTCAAAATTTATAAATTTAAAATAAAGTTATATTACTTTGAAAGTTGATACAACATATTTTAATACATTACCTTGTCAATCAATAACTATATTGGTAATGTAATACATACCTTGTCCTATTTTATTTAATGATTTGCACCCTAGCCTCATTATTTTCTTGCATAATAATAAAATCGCTATTTCTTAAAATTTTCAAGAGGGAAAAATAATAAATACAAATACAAAAAAATGACATAAAACTAAAAAAGAACTTTAAAAAATGACGTTTGTCTTTTTCCCTAAAAGCACATAATACCAAAAACATTGCAACTAAAATTATGTTCTCTCTTTATATATATATATATATATATATACAACTCACCTTACTCAAAGTTAAATATAACCTTAACATGAGCATAAAATTTTGAAATATTGAACGAAATCTTTAGCAAAAAATAATCCGTGTTCGCTGATGGTTATATAACAATATTCAGTATTATTATCTTTTTCATATTTATTTTAGGTGTTTATTTGATAGGGGGTTAATGAATTCTTGTTGGGGAATTCTAGAGTATTTGTTGTTGATAGAGATTTGTTGCCTAAGGTTTAAATTTTAGGGGAAAGAGACCAATATCTTTTTTCTAAAATTCTTTTTTAGTGATATGCCATTTCCTTTTTTATTATTTGTATTTTCTATTTTTCCCTCTTGGAAAATTTAAAAAAGATTAATTTTTATGATTTGCAAAGAAATAAAGAAGCGAGCGTGCAAATCATACAATAAAGTAAATAAAAAATAACATGGCGCAAATACAAAAAAAAGGCATACGTTAGAAATGCAAAACGTAACAGGAGCCGAAATATGATGATTGTTGCATTTAAGAAATTTTTTTTTCTTTTCTCTTATTTTTTAAAATATATTTGTTTCTTTTTCTTTTAAATACCGTTTTTTGGGTGCTATATCACTTAGATTTTAAAAATGTAAAATAGTATTTTCCTTTTTCAGAATTAAGCACAAGAACCATAAGGTGGGAAAAGGGCCAAATATAACCCTCTACTTTCGAATATTTTTTACATTTAACCTCCGTTATACTATTTGGCTAAATTTACCCCTACCGCTATACTATCCGGCAAAAATTATCCATACCATCAGCAAACTTTTAAAAATTAACCTTCACTCCGTCAGGTGACCCTAAATCTCTCAAATCATTTTCATTAAGTCACTTACTCTTCTTCTTGATCTACTATTTTCCAAATAATTGACATTTACATGCTTTCTTAATCGAAGAAAAATAAGAGAAAGAAATATTAAAATAATACAACGGTTTGTGAACAAAGTATAGTAAATTGAAGAATCTAAATTAGGTAGTCTGTCCAAATTCCAAAAGTATTTATAACTTTTCAACTTTAATGTATTCGTTGCACCAAAGGCATGAAGATTTTGCAAGTATTATTGATAGAAGTTGAAGTTCCTTGAAGGCTTTACATCGTCGAATTCAACTTTATTTTAATCAAATGCCTACGCATTAAGCACTCTTGAGTTAGTCAATCGAATTTTATACTAACCAGACAATAACAAAATACATTCGAATATACATACATGATGATCAATTGCATATAATACACAATAAATAGACTCACTGATTTCTATGGTGTGTATATGACTGAAAAATAAATAAAATTTTAAACTAATTCCAAACCTATTATCACAAAAAGAGAAATGGATGCATTGGTAATTAAAAATATCCATGAATAATTTTTATAGTCTAGTATGTTATAACATTCGCATCTATAGTAATTTCGTAAAATAGTGGAGCAAGAAGAACAAGTGATTTAAATAAAAGGAAATCGGGAGATTTTGAATTACTTAACACATCACGGATAATTTTTAAAGTTTGCTGATGGTAAGAATAAATTTTGCCGGATAATATAATAGTAGAAAAAAATTTAACCGAATAATATAACGAATATTAAATATAAATAATATCCGTAATTAAAGGAGTATATTTGACCTATAGATAGTAGGAAGCTTATAAGTACGAGGATATGGAAGCTCAATAAGAGTTATTTTGGTCAAAAGAAGTGACCACAAAACATCTATAGTTGACTAGTAGACTTCTTTGGAAAAATAAAAATAAAAAAAGAAGAGAAAAAACACTAGTGGCCTTCTCTTAGAAATTAATGATAACCATCTTTATTGACAGACAGTGACCTGAGTATGAGACATATTAATACTTGGGAAACACTTGTATTACCAACAACGAAATAAAAATATTCTTAAATTTAACCAACCACCTTTTTATCTTTTAAATATTTAAAATCGCAAAATAGTTTAATGTCATAAACCTCAATGCATAAGGTACAATCTATGTTACCAAAAGCGAGCTAAGGATTTCTTAAAGTTGACCAGCCACCTTATTATCTTCTGAAATTTTAAAATTACAAAACAGGTTGATGCTTTAAACCTCAATGCACAAGGTACAATATTTTCAAAGCACACACTACAATAATTTAGACAATAGAATCTACTTTGCCTCATCAAACTCTGTTAGTATATCCTTGTCAAATATCTACCATGTCTTTTTCAGACAATAAAAAGAAGATTCTAGATTTGAAAATTCCAATTCTCATTTTACCCCCTCCCCTTGACTTTGTCATCTCCTTCA
>AWOL01S0026729.1:800-31065 GCA_000715115.1 Nicotiana otophora | reverse complement strand
TAGGGGAAATTTTCCTCACACAAGGTTAGACAAGTCACTTACCTCGACTTGCTCCAATTTAACAAAGTATTGTGCTTTTTCCTCGATTGTTTGGACTCCGATCGACTCATATCTAGTCATAATTAATTCGATACAGTCAACAAAAATTATAGAAATCAATTTCATAAGAAAATACTACATTTTTTAATAAAATCCGAAATTAGCTCAAAATTGTATGTAGGGCCCACATCTCGGAATCCGGTGAAACTTAACAAATACGACAACCCATTCAATTACGAGTCCAACCATACCAGTTTCACTCAAATCCGACTCCGGATCAACACCGAAATCTCAAAAATTCGTTTCTATGAGATTTCTAAAATATTTCCAAATCTCTATCTCAAAACACTAATTAAATAGTGAAAACAATGATATATTCGTGTATATTGACCAAATCCAAGTTAGAATCACTTACCCCAATATTTTTTCTTGAAAATACATTAAAATCGCCTCTCCTCAAGCTCCAATTCGTCAAAAAGGCAAATGGGACGAAGTCCCCTGTTTTTATAACTTACAGATTTGTCAGGGACCTCAAATTTGTCATGGACCTCGATTTGTGAGGGACCTCGATTTTGTGAGGGACCTCGATTTTGTCAGGAACCTCGATTTATCAGGGACCTCAATTTTGTGAGGGACCTTGATTTTGTGAGGGACCTCGATTTTGTGAGGGACCTCGATTTTGTCAAGGACCTTGATTTTGGCAAGGACCTCGATTTTGGCAGGCAGTCTGATTTTGGCAGGCAGTCCGATGTTGACAGCATTTCCAGCAGAAAAATTGCAGCATCCTTTGCAGCAGCTAAAGTCCCACTTTTGATCCGTTAACCATCCGAAACTCACCCGAGGCCCTCGGGACCTCAACCCAATACACCAACAAGTCCTAAAATATCATACGAACTTATTTGAAACCTCAAATCACATCAAACAACGCTAAAATCACGAATCATGCTCTAATTCAATCTTAATGAAACTTAGAATTTCCAACCTCTACATTCGATGTCGAAACCTATCAAATCAAGTCTGATTGACCTCAAATTTTGCACCCAAGTCATAAATGACATAACGGAGCTGTAAAAATTTTTAAAACTGGATTCCGACCCCGATATCAAAAAAGTCAACTCCCCGTTCAAACTTTCAAACTTTAAATTCCTATTTTAGTCGTTTCAAGCCTAATTTCACTACGGACTTCCAAATAAAATTTCGATCTCGCTCCTAAGTTCAAAATCACCATACGGAGCTGTTGGAATCATCAAAATTCTATTCCGGGGTTGTTTGCATAAAATTCGACATCCGGTCACTATTTGAACTTAAACTTTTAATGTTTCATCAAAATTTCATATCTCGGGCTAGGGACCTCGGAAGTTGATTCCGGGCATACGCCCAAGTCCCAATTCACGATACGGACCTATCGGAACTGTCAAAACACTGATCCGAGTCCGTTTGTTGACCAAAGTCAACTTAGTTGAGTTTTAAACCTCTAATTCATATTTTAATCCATTTTTCACCTGAAAACTTTCCGGAAAATTTTACGGACTACGCACGCAAGTCAAGGAATGATAAATAGTGCTTTTCGAAGTCTTAGAACACAAAATTAATTATTAAATTTAAAGATAACATTTTGGGTCATCACACGAGCATGATATGCGCAGCTGTTATCCACACTTATTCACTAGCTCAGGTACGTTTTCTAACTCCGTTCGAGGACGAACGTTTGTTTTAGAGGTGGAGAATGTGATGACCCAAAATGTCATCTTTAAATTTAATAATTAATTTTGTTTTCTAACACCTCGAAAAGCACTATTTATCATTGCTCGACTTGCGTACGCAGTCCGTAAAATTTTTCGAAAAGTTTTCAGGTGAAAAATGAATTAAAGTATGAGTTGATTGTGGTCAACATTTTGATCAAATAGACTCGGATCAGTATTTTGACAGTTCCGATAGGTCCGTATCGTGATTTGGGACTTAGGCGTATGCCCGAAATCAAATTCCGAGGTCCCTAGCCCGAGATATGAAATTTGATGAAAAAATAAAAGTTTAAGTTCAAATAGTGACCGGATGTCAAATTATGTGCAGACGACCCCGAAATAGAATTTTGATGATTCTAACAGCTCCATATGGTGATTTTGGACTTAGGAGTGCGATCGGAATTGTATTTGAAAGTCCGTAGTAGAATTAGGCTTGAAATGCCAAAAGTTGAATTTTTGGGAAGTTTGACCGGGGGATTGACTTTTTGATATCGAGGTCGGAATCCATTTCTGGAAATTGGAATAGGTATGTTATGTCATTTATGACTTGTGTGCAAAATTTGAAATTATTCCGAATTGATTTGATGTGTTTCGGCACAAGATATAGAATTTGAAAGTTCAAAGTTCATAGATTTTGATTTGAGGTGTGATTCATCGTTTTGATATTGTTTGATGTGGTTTGAAGCCTCGAATAAGTTTGTATTGTATTTTGGGACATGTTGGTATAATTGGTTAAGGTCCCGAGGGTCGCGGGTGGATTTCGGAAGGTAAACGGAATAAATTTCGGACAAAGAAGGCTGCTGGAAATTTCTGTTGCAGAAATTGCGCCAGAAATTTCTGATGCGTGGAGCCAAATTTGGAAGCTTATATCTCGTAATCTATAAAGAATCAGAACATTTTCAAACATTAAAGTTGTATCCCTTTGATTCTAGTGTCCAGAAAGTTAAACTATTCATCATTTGGACATTTGTACGGAAAGTTATGATGGATTGAATGAAGGCAGGTAGAGCAGTTTCGCCAGAAGAAATTTCTGATGTGTGCAGCCGATCTTGGAAGCTTATATCTCGAAATTCATAAGGAATCAGAAACTCTTCAAAACATGAAAGTTGTATTCGTTCGATTCTAGTTTCCAGAAAGTTAAACCATTCATCATTTGGACATTTGTACATAAAGTTATGATCGATTGAAGAAAGGCTGGTAGAGCAGTTTCTGGTGGACTTTTAGTGACGAAAAATGGACTTTTAGGTAGGGTTGCTTATCGGGCGGATTGGGCGGTTATTTACTCTTAACGGTTTGACTTATCAGTTATCGAATTTTAAATATATTAATCCGCTAGCCATCCGATAAGATATCGGGCGGATTGGTATCGGTTTAGCTCTTATCGGGCGGTTTATCGGATTGTTTGTTGATCGATGTGACTCAAAATAAAATTCCTATGCTCAGCAGATTACATTCCAGTCTATAGAATATGGCACCTAAGAAGAGAGCTAAATCGAAGAAATATAGAGCTACATTCCAGCGTATTTCCTAGTAGAATCATCTCTGGGGATGAGCCTGTTAATAATTTATAACTATCAGAAGAAATAGAAGACAATACTGGGTATAACACATGACATCAAAATTATCTAATAGTAACTAACTGGAATAGTAAATTATAACTAAATGTCTAATAGTAAATTAGTGATAGATAGAGTACTGGAAGTGGAAGAAAGGTTTTTGATTATTTAATATATATATGGATAAAAATAAATTTTATATACACATGCACACACACACAATATATATATATATATATATATTCTTAACGGGTTAACGGATTATCCATTAAGAAAATTGAATAATCCGCCCCCAAACCGATAAGCCGTTAATAAAAATATTTCAATCCATTCCCGGTCCGTTAAACCGTTAAACCGATACCAATAAGTCATTAAGCTTCGGTTTCGGTTTGGTTTTGAACACCCCTACTTTTAGGGACGGAAAATGGACTTTTAGTGACGGATTGACAGAAACTTAAGGACCAAAAGTCATTTCATTCATTTCATTTTGGATTTTTGGAGCATTTTTCTTGGGCGATTTTTACGGGAAAACATTGGGGTAAGTGTTCCTTATCCTATATTGATTATATTTCATGATTCCATACTCATTTACATCATGAATCCGTGAATTTATGGAAGAAAAATCAAGATTTTTGCAAAATCTTCCAAAAATAAAAATTTAAGATTTGGAGGTCGAGTTGTTATCGAAATTTGGTAATATTGGTATGGATGGACTCGTAATTGAATGGGTTGTCGGATTTTATAAGTTTCACCGGATTCCGAGATGTGGACCCCACAGACAAATTTTGAGCTAATTTTGGATTTTACTGAAAATGTAATATTGTCTTATGAAATAGATTACTATAATTTTTGTTGACTGTATCGAATTAATTATGACTAGATACGAGTCGATCGGAGTCGGAAAATCGAGGAAAAAGCATAATATTTGGTTAAATTGGAGCAAGTCGAGGTAAGTGACCTTTTTCTGCTAATTGATTTAATGTTTATATTTTAAATTTGCTTGACCTTTTCCCGCTAATTGTTTTATTTGTTTAGTTGGAACTTGGTTTCTTTTATTCTGTGCATTATTTGAAGGTTGATTTTTTTTAAATTAAATATTATTAANCGGATTCCGAGATGTGGGCCCCACGGACAAATTTTGAGCTAATTTCGGATTTTAATGAAAATGTAATATTTTCTTATGAAAGTGATTACTATAATTTTTGTTGACTGTATCGAATTAATTATGACTAGATACGAGTCGATCGGAGTCGGAAAATCGAGGAAAAAGCATAATATTTGGTTAAATTGGAGCAAGTCGAGGTAAGTGACCTTTTTCTGCTAATTGATTTAATGTTTATATTTTAAATTTGCTTGACCTTTTCCCGCTAATTGTTTTATTTGTTTAGTTGGAACTTGGTTTCTTTTATTCTGTGCATTATTTGAAGGTTGATTTTTTTTAAATTAAATATTATTAATATGAAGTATTTGACATTTTTAAACTTGATATTGAAGCAACGTATTAAACATTTTGAAATATTATTTTCCTGAATTATTTACTCCTGAATAGTTTTGTAAGATTTTCGTACTCATTGTGATGGAGCAGTGAGCTCCTTATTGTGGAAAACTATTATTGTTGAATTATTTTGACATGAGCCGTGAGCTCTTTATTGTGAAAAAATATTATTGTTGAATTATTTTGACATGAGCCGTGAGCTCTTTATTATGAAATAATATTGTTGTTGAATTATTTTGAAATGAGCCGTGAGCTCTTTATTGAGGAATAATATTATTGTTCAATTATTTTGACATGAATCGTGAGCTCTTTATTGTGAAAAAAATATTATTGTTCAATTATTTTGACATGAGTCGTGAACTCTTTATTGTGGAAAAATATTGTTGTTGAATTATTTTGGCAAGTTAAATTATTTGAGTACCTGNTGAGGTGCAAATTATGATATATTGTGATATTGATACGCATGCGGTGGTATAAGGTCTGGGTATTGAAACGCATGCGGTGAGATAAGGGTGGCTTGATACGCATGGCTAGTAGTGAAACTACTAGAAGTCATGCGGTGTGATAAGGATGGCTAAAACGCGGGATGCTATTTCGGAAAAAATATTTTCTTTAAAATAAATTGTGAAGGCTCCCACGGTGAGATAAGAAAATGAGATATTGTGAATTTATTTATGATTTGGGACTACGAGGAGGTACCTCGGGAGTGCCCTTGTTGATATTGATTTATGGTTGTAGTTGTCTTTGATTTTGTTGTGATCTTTCTTAAAGTTGAAAAGAAATTCTATTTTTTTCAACGAGGTATTTATTTCTCCAGTAGGGCCTGACCTGACCTCGTCACTACTATACCGAGGTTAGGCTTGGCACTTACTGGGTATCGTTGTGGTGTACTCATACTACACTTATGCACATCGTTTTGTGCAGATCCAGGTACATCTTATCAGACCAGGCATCAGTAAACTAGTTGTACGAGGAGACTTCGAGGTATATCTGTCAGCGCCCGTAGACTCCGGAGTCCCCTTCTATTCTTGTTATGTTGCTTCCTTATTTTCTTTAGACTCTGTTATATAGAGACATTGAGGATAAATTCTTAGAAGCTAGTGACTTATTTCTACCGGGATTTGGGAGATGAAATTGTTTGAATTGTAGTTTATTTATTTCAGATATTTATTATTATTCCGCATTGATAGGCTTACCTAGTCTTAGAGACTAGGTTCCAACACGACATCCTACGGAGGGAATTTGGGGTCGTGACACACATAGAGAGCATATAGCTAACAACAAGTTATTCAACTTTACAGTTTCACGGGACGGAGTAAGTCACAATCTCCTCGGTGCACGCCTGCACGCCCGTCACCTACATGTGCTTCACCTACAAAATAATCACATGACACAAAATTCGGGGTTTCATACCCTCAAGATCAGATTTAAAACTAGTACTTACCTCAAACCGTGTAATTCTTTATTCTGCAATGTCATTTCCTTGTGAATTGGCCTCCAAACGCCTCGAATCTAGCCAGAAATAATTCAATTCAGTCAATAAAATTTATTAGACCTAATTCTATAAGAAAATGCTAATTTTTCATAAAAATCCAAAATTTAGCTCAAAATTGCCTGTGGGACCCACATCTTAGAACCCGACAAAAGTTACCAATTCCGAAAGCCCATTCAACCACGAGTCTAACCATACCAAGTTTACCAAAATCCGACCTTAACTCGACCCTCAAATCTTCAATTTAAACCAAGACGGTTTTCTAAAGTTTCCAACTTGTTTCACCCAATAAATGATAAAACCAACCATGGATTCGGGTAATTTAACCAATATTGAGTTAAGAACACTTACCCCATTATTTCCTCTTAAAATCTCCCAAAACTCGCCTCTTCCCGAGCTCAAAACCGTCATAAATGGAAAATGGGGCGAAGTCTCATTTTTAGAACTTAAACTCTCTGCCGAGTCATTTGCTCTACGTGATCGCGAACAATCACACGCGATCGCGACGAACAGTTTTCCACTGCCTAGGTTTAACCCTACGTGATTGCGAACAATCACAAGAGATCACGATGCACAAGATTCCATCTCTATGCGATCTCATCCCTCTTCACGCGATCACATAGAGCAAACATGTGGCCCAGCTTTCTCTCAAGTTTCCCCTGCGCGATTGCGGCCTCTTCTACGCATTCGTGTAGCACAGACTAGCCCAACCTACGCAATCGCGGTTGACCTCACGTGGTCGTGAAGAATAAAATCAACATTGCCTCAACTAATCCTATGCGATCGCATCCCAATCTTCGCGATCCGAAGAAGGTCTGAAACACCAGCAAACACGAGTAGTGCCAAAATAAAGGAAAATAATCCGAATACCATCTGAAACACGCCCGAACCCCTCGGGACCCCAGCCAAATATATTAACAAGTTCTAAAACATCATACGAACTTAGTCGAGTCTTCAAATCACGTCCAACAACACTAAAAACACGAATCACACAAAGATTCAAGCCTAATGAACTTTGAAACTTTCACTTTCTATAGACGACGCCGGAACCTATCAAGTCACGTCCGATTGACCTCAAAATTTGTACACAAGTCATTAATGACATAACTAAGATATTCCAATTTTTTGAATCGGATTCCAACCTCGATATAAAAAGATCAACCCGCTGGTCGAACTTCCCGAGAAATTCAAGTTTCGCCATTTCAAGCCTAATTCCTCTACCGACCTCCAAATAATTTTTCGGACATGCCCCTAAGTTCAAAATTACCATACGGAGCTATTGAAATCATCAGAAATAAATTCTGAGGTCATTTTCACATAAATAAATATCCGGTCAATTTTCTTTTCCAACTTAAGTTTTTAATTATGAGACTAAGTGTCTCATTTCACTCTGAATTCCTTCCGAACCCGAACCAACTAACCCGGTAAGTCATAAAACAACTGTAAAGCATAAATTGAGCAGTAAATGGAGGAACGAGATTATAATACTCAAAACGACTATGCGAGTTGTTACATTCTCCCCCTCTAAAATAAACGTTCGTGCTCGAACGGGTTTAGAATCATACATGGAGTCTCAAATAGGTGTGGATATTTGCTCCACATCTCTCGCTCAATCTCCCAAGTAGCCTCTCCTACTGGCTGGCCTCTCCACTGTGCCTTTACTGATGTTATATTCTTTGACCTCAGCTTTCGAACCTGCCGGTCTAAAATAGCCATCAGCTCCATTTCATAAGTCAAATTACCGTCCAGTTGTACTGTACTTAAATCCAGAAAATAAGACGGATCCCCGACATACTTTCGGAGCATGGATACATGGAACACTGGATGAACACCTGATAGACGAGGTGGCAAATCAAGGTCATAAGCCACCTCCCCAATTTTCTTAAGTATCTCAAAGGGCCCAATATACCGATGGCTCAACTTGCCCTTCTTCCCGAACCTCAACACACTCTTCATGGATGAAATACCTTCTCCCCAACCATGTAAATAACATCACGGACCTTCCCGTCGGCATAAATCTTCTGTCTAGACTGTGTCGTGCGAAGCCATTCCTGAATCACTTTGACCTTCTCTAAAACATCCTGAACCGAGTCAGTACCCATTAGCCTAGCCTCACCCGGCTCAAACCAACCCACCGGGGACCGATACCATCTCCCATACAAAGCTTTATATGGAGCCATTTGAATGCTTGACTTGTAGCTATTATTATAAGCAAACTCCGCAAGTGGCAGAAATTGACCCAAGAACCCCCAAAATCAGTGACACAAGCGTGTAGCATATCCTCTAATATCTGAATAGTGCGCTCGGTACGATCGTCCATCTGAGAATGAAATGATGTACTCAGGTGAACCTATGTGCCCAATTCTCTTTGCACTGCTCTCTAAACCTGTGATGTAAACTACGTTCCCCGATCTGAAATGATGGAAACTGGCACACTGTGTAGGCGAAAAATCTCGCAAATATAAATCTCAGCCAACTGCTCCAAAGAATAATTAGTACCAACTAGAATAAAATGCAGAGACTTAGTCAATCGATCTACAATCACCCAAACAACATCAAACTTCTCAAAGTTCGTGGAAGCCCTACTACGAAGTCCATGGTAATACGCTCCCATTTAGACTCCGGAATTTCAATCCTCTGAAGTAATCCTCCTAGTCTCTGATGCTCGTATTTTACCTGTTGACAATTAAACACCGAGCTACAAATCTAACTATATCTTTCTTCATTCGCCTCCACCAATAGTGTTGCCTCACATTCTGATACATTTTCGCGGCACCTGAATGAATGGAGTACCGCGAACTGTGAGCTTCCTAGAGAATTAACTCACGCAAACCATCTACATTAGGCACACATAGCCTGCCCTGCATACGTAATACACCTTCATCTCCAATAGTGACTTCCTTGGCATCACCGTGCTGAACCGTATAATTAAGGACAAGCAGATGTGGATTATCATACTGGCGCTCTCTGATGCGATCATATAAAGAAGACCGAGAAACCACAGAAGCCAAAACTCGATTCGACTCGAAAACATCCAATCTAACAAACTGGTTGGCCAAGGCCTGAACATCCAATGTTAAAGGCCTCTCTGCTACCGGTAAGTATGCTAAGATGCCCAAACTCTCCGCATTACGACTCAAGGCATCGACCACTTCATTGGCCTTTCCGGGATGATAGAGAATGGTGATATCATAATCCTTAAGCAACTCTAACCACCTTCGCTGCCGCAAATTAAGATCCTTCTATTTAAACAAATGTTGTAGACTCGGATGATCGGTATATACCTCACATTGGACACTGTACAAGTAATGCCACCAAAATTTCAAGGCATGAACAATAGCTGTTAACTCAAGATCGTGGACTGGATAATTCTTCTTATGCACCTTTAACTATTTGGATGCATAGGCAATCACCCTACCGTCTTGCATCAGTACTGTGCCGAGACCAATACGTGACGCGTTATAATACACAGTATAAGACTCTGAACCTGTAGGCAACAACAATATTGGAGTGTAGTCAAAGCTGTTTTGAGCTTCTGAAAGCTCTCTTCACACTCATCCGACCACCTGAACAGAGCACTTTTCTGGGTCAATTTAGTCATAGGCGATGCAATAGACGAGAAACTCTCCACGAAGCGACGATAATAATCGGCCAAGCCGAGAAAACTCCGAATCTCAGTAACTGAAGATGGCCTGGGCTAATTCTGAACTGCCTCTATTTTCTTCGGATCTACCTTAACTCCTTCCCTGGACACTATATGTCCCAAGAATTTCACCGAACTAAACCAGAACTCACACTTAGAGAATTTGGCATAAAGTCTCTCATCTCTCAGCCTCTGTAATACAATACCCAAGTGTTGTGCATGTTCCTCCTAGCTACGTGAGTACATCAGAATATCATCAATAAATACTACGATAAATAAATCAAGATGTTGTTGGAATACACTATTCATCAAATGTATAAATATTGTTGGGGCATTGGTTATCCCAAAATACAAGAAATTTGTAGTGGCCATAACGAGTTCTGAATGTCGTCTTTAGAATATCTGAATCCCGAATTTTCAAATGGTGATACCCGATCGGTACTGAATCAATAATAGGAGTATCAACATTTCTCACAAAGGCCAAATATGACAAGCATCCCTTTCCAAGCATACGTTGGGTCTTCAAATAAGAAATTACTCTACTAGGAATAAAATCTAGAGAACCTCTCCATTCAACCTTTGGCAACCCCGACATCGTCAACGTCATGGTTTTTGCGTGACAGTCCAGAATAGCATGACATGGAGACAAGCAATCCATACCAGATTACATCAAAATCAACCATACCGAGTAATAAGAGATCAACTCTGGTCTTCAGTTTCCCAATAGTTACCACACACGACCGATACACACGGTCCACAGTAATAATATCACCCACCAATATAGATATACAAACAAGTGAAACTAAGGACTCACAGGACATATCCAGATAATGAGCAAAATACGATGATACATATGAATAAGTGGAACCAGGGTCAAATAATGTAGAAGCCTCCCTGTGGCACACTGAAACAATACATGTGATCACTGCATCTGAAGCAACAGTATCTAGCCTGGCAGGAAAAGCATAAAATCGGGCCTGACCGCCACCTGATCGGCCTCCCCCTCTTGGGCGACCCCTAGCTGCCTGATCCTCACCCCGAGTTGGCTGGGTGGGTGGTGTAGCTGCTAGTGCTGGTGCCGTTAGTCGAGAACTCTGTTGTGGAGCCCCACTCAACAACCTAGGATAATCTCTCTTGAAATGACCCAATTCTCCGCACTCGAAACAACCTCTCCTCTAACGGAACTGCTGCTCCTGATAACCCAAAAGAATTACCTGTATAAGCATGAGCGGATGAGGCATGATGAGAACTCTGCGCTGGTAGTGCACTGAATGAAGACTGGCATGAGTGAGCACTATAAGAACTGTGCTAGCTGATGCACCACGATGAGCGGGATGACCCGTCTGAGCATGTCTGTAAAACTGACCCCTACAACGATAAAACTGACCCCTTGAAGGAACACCGTTGAAATCACCTGAACTATGAGGCCTCTTAGCCTCCCTCTCAACCCGTTACTCACTTCCAACCATCTCAATCCGACGAGCAATATCGACCACCTCATCGAAAGTAGCACCAGAGACTCTCTCTCTCTCTCTAGTCATGAGTAATCGCAGCTGAAAAGTGAGGCCATCTATGAACCTCCTGATCTTTTCCCTGACTGTGGGAATCAACCAGATAGCATGACGGGCCAACTCTGAAAATCTCATCTCATACTGTGTCACGGACATATCACCTTGACGAAGCTGCTCGAACTACCTGCGCAGCTCCTCTCTGCGGAACTGAGGCACGAACTTCTCCAAGAATAGACCGGAGAACTGATGCCAGGTAAGGGGTGCTGCACCGACCGGTCTACGCCCCTCGTAAGCCTCCCACCATCTGAAGGCAGCCCCAGAAAATACAAAAGTAGTGAACAAGACCCCACTGGTCTCCAGAATACTCGTTGTTCGAAGCATCTGTTGACACATATCCAGAAAACCCCGAGCATCCTCTGACTCAGTACCGCTGAATGGTGGAGGTCGAAGCCTCTAAATCTCTCAAGTCTCCTTTGTTGATCGCCTGCCATAACATGAACCACTGGGGCCTGAGCAGCTGCAGCCGGCTAGGTTGGTAATTCCCCCGGTATCTGAAGTCCATGTACTACCTGGTTTGGAGTGCGGTCAATAGGGGTATGATTACCTCCCCCGTATGAGAAGTGTCAGGTGCAGCTTGAGACGAAACCACCTGAGCAAGACCAATACAAACTGTCAACATATGGGCCAGAGCCTCCTGAACGCCTGGAATCACAATAGGTATAGCTGGTGCCTGAGCTGGTCCCGTCGGCTCAACTATATCCGGAATCTGCTCCTGAGCTGGAGCAACTGGTGGTACTACATGTGCTGCTCCAACTGCTGTACGAGCTATACCTCGACCTCTACCTCGGCCCCGGCCTCTACCATGGCCCCGGCCTCTCGAGGCCCTAACTGGTGGCATTGGTGGCTGGTCGTCCGGTCCGGTGGTACATGTCCTCATCATTTGTGAGAGAATAGAATAACATAAATTTAGTCTTCGGAATCAGCAAATTCGCACGACATAATACAAGAAAGTAAAATTTTTCTCTGCATCCTCTTGCAGATAAGTACAGACGTCTTCATACCGATCCGCATGACTCTATTAAACCTGCTCATGACTCGTGAGACCTATGTTACCTACGGCTATGATACCAACTTTTCATGACCCAAAACCCCAACATGTCGTGATGGCGCATATCTCTACACTAGGCCTGCCAATAATATCAATAAACCACACTTTCTTTTAAGTTTGAAAATATAATATTTAAATACAATACAAAATCTCACAAATACTAATATAAACACTTGCCAAAACCTAGTGTCACTGAGTACATGAGCATCTAATATGAATACAAGTCTTGAAAATACGGTCCATAACAGTCTGAGACCAAATACTGTAATTTAGGAGATAGGGAAGGAAAGGCAAGATTTGCGAAACATGGCAGCTACCTCTGAATCTCCGAAAAATCAATTGTGTGAAAGAAATCAACACCCGCTATGGTCGGGAACACCTGAATCTGCACACGAAGTGTAGGGTATAGTATAAGTACAACCAACTCAGTAAGGAACAATAATAAATAAGGAACTGAAAATAGTGAGGAGCTACACAGTTATAGTTCACTTTCATTAATTCCAGCAAAGAATAGACATGCTTTCAAATCCAGCAGTTTAAGTCAAATCAATTTTATACAGTTCAAGTTCATGTATTCCGGATATAAAATCTTTCAGAAAATTTTTAGCACAATGACAGATAGCAACTAAGTGCAACAACAAATGAAAAGCAAGTACATCTTCTCAGGGAAACAGTCACTAGACTCGTCACAACAGCTCAACCACTCGGCTCTCAGCCCTCAGCACTCACACTCAATGGGTACCCGCGCTCACTAGGAGTGTAGATACTCTGGAGGGGCTCCTACAGCCCAAGCGCTATAATCTGCACGGACAACTCACGTGCTGCATGAACAACTCATGTGCTATAATATTCCGCACGGACAACTCACGCGCTATAATATCCATTCCTCACCGACATGCCCTCGGCCTCTCTCAGTCATTAACCTCTCTAGTCTCTCGGGTTCTCAGAAATCACAAAGATCAACCCAAACAATGATAACATAGTGTATTAACAAAAATCAAGAAATACTGAGGTATGATACGCAAGTAAAATCATGACTGAGTACAAGACAACAATTAGCAAATAATTCAACAAGTACGCGATATTTGCGGGTCCCGGCAGTAATCACATAGCCTAAGCATGATTTACAGTCAAATTTTTTTAAAACATAGAGAGCATATAGCTAACAACAAGTTATTCAACTTTACAGTTTCACGGGACGGACCAAGTCACAATCCCTTTGGTGCACGCCTACACGCCCGTCACCTAACATGTGCTTCACCTCCAAAATAATCACATGACACAAAATCCGGGGTTTCATACCCTCGGGACCAGATTTAAAACTGTTACTTACCTCAAGCCATGTAACTCTTTATTCTGCAATGTCTTTTCCTCGTGAATTGGCCTCCAAACGCCTCGAATCTAGCCACAAATAATTTGATTCGGTCAATAAAATTTATTGGAACTAATTCCATAAGAAAATACTAATGTTTCATAAATATCCGAAATTTAGCTCAAAATCTCCCGTGGGGCCCACGTCTCAGAACATGACAAAACTTAAAAAATCTGAAAGCTCATTCAACCACGAGTCTAACCATACTAATTTTACCAAAATTCGACATCAACTCAACCCTCAAATCTTCAATTTAAACCAAAAGAGTTTTTTAAATTTTCCAACTTGATCCACCCAATAAATGATAACAACAAGCATGAATTCGGATAATTTAACCAATATTGCGTTAAGAATACTTACCCCATTGTTTCCTCTGAAAATCTCCCAAAAATCGCCTCTTCCCGAGCTCAAAACCTTCAAAAATGGAAAATGGGACGCAGTCCCTTTTTCAGAACATAAACTCTCTGCGTAGTTATTTGCTCTACGCGATCGCGAAGAACAGTTTTTCACTGCCTAGGTTTAAACCTACGCGATCGCGAACAATCACACGCGATCGCGATGCACAAGATTCCATCTCTATGCGATCTCATCCCTCTTCACGTGATCGCATAGAGTAAACGCGTGGCCCAGCTTCCTCTCAAGTTTCCCCTACGCGATCGCGGCCTCTTCCACGCATTCGCGTAGCACAAACTAGCCCAACATACGCGATCGCGAAGAACAAAATCAACACTGCCTTAACTAATCCTATGTGATCGCGTCCCAATCTTCGCGATCGCGAAGAAGGTCTAAAACACCAGCAAACAACAGCAGTGCCAAAATGAAGGAAAATAATCTCAATACCATCCGAAACACACCCGAGGCTCTTGGGACCCAGCCAAATATACCAACAAGTCCTAAAACATCATAAGAACTTAGTCGGGTCTTCAAATCACATCCAACAACACTAAAAGCACGAATCACACAAAGATTCAAGCCTAATGAACTTTGAAACTTTCAATTTCTACACACGACGTTGGAACCTACCAAATCATGTCCGATTGACCTCAAATTTTGCACACAAGTCAGTAATAACATAACAGATGTATTTTAATTTTTTGAATCGGATTCCGACCTCGATATCAAAAGGTCAACCCCCTGGTCAAACTTCCCGAGAAATTCAACTTTCGTCATTTCAAGCTTAGTTCCTCTACCGACCTCCAAATAATTTTTCGGACACGCTCTTAAGTCCAAAATCACCATACAGAGCTATTGGAATTATCGGAATTAAATTTTGAGGTTATTTACATATAAATAAATATCTGATCAATTTTCTTTTCTAACTTAAGTTTTCAATTATGAGACTAAGTGTCTCGTTTCACTCTGAACTCCTTCCGGACCCGAACTAACTAACCCGCTAAGTCATAAAATAACTGTAAAGCATAAATTCAGCAGTAAATGAGGGAAACGGGATTATAATACTCAAAACGACTAGCCGAGATGAGTGCTTTAGTCATTTAGGGATTCCCAAGCACACGAGTTTCCAACAAATAAAAATAGAAAATGGAACATAAGGGCCGAGTTATGATGTGAGGTAGATCCAGTAAAGGGATGGTGCATAAGCTGCATTTATCTTATAAGTCACATATGATTAATGCGATTGGCAGTCATACTTGACATACGTGATTACAATTCATATTTAATGAACGTGATTTGTAGGTAGTATTTAGAAAACCCCTTTTGATGGGAATACATTCATGTAACAAATACATTTGATGAATATAAATCACAGTTGAAGAACACGACTTGTAAATCGCTATAGGTTGAATGCAGCCCTCCAAAGCGAAATAATCACTCATATAGCTTATTCTGCTTGATAGTGTATAAAACCCAATTAACAAATGCGACTCAGAAATTACAATCAGTGAATACGACTTACAAATTGCAATCACTGAATGCGATATATATCGCAATTAAAGAAATAATTTATAAATCGCAATAAGTGCTATTTATAAGATGAATATTATAATCGTAGTTGCTATGATTTATAAGTCATAATTTACGGATACGATTTATAAATCACAATTGAATGCGACTTGTGTGTGCCGGGACAGTATCCTACTTATTCCAGCAAAAGGCGCTTTTGCTCCAATAAGGTTATTCAGAAAAGAAAATCCAAAGCGGAAGAGATGGCTCTCCATATTGTGTATACTGTTAAGGACATTAACATTTTTCCTTCGTAAAGTAGTTGCAGTGACTGACAACTGAATTTTCTGAAGAAATATCATAGGTTACCGCATATAATACTAGTACTATTGCACTGTGGAGAACTATAATTTGGAAGGATTAGTAGCCATATCTATGCGAAGAGCTAACCAAATGTGTAGGTAAAACATCCAACAAGGCGTTTTTTGAGAAGTGAATTACACACTCCATTTCATTTTATAAGAGATGAGTTACTTTTTGCTTCCCGTGTCATAAAAATCAACATATTTTTACNATTAACATTTTTCCTTCGTAAAGTAGTTGCAGTGACTGACAACTGAATTTTCTGAAGAAATATCATAGGTTACCGCAAAATTGGCCTTACTAGAATACTAGTACTATTGCACTGTGGGGAAGTATAATTTGGAAGGATTAGTAGCCAAATCTATGCGAAGAGCTAACCAAATGTGTAGGTAAAACATCCAACAAGGCGTTTTTTGAGAAGTGAATTACACACTCCATTTCATTTTATAAGAGATGAGTTACTTTTTGCTTCCCGTGTCATAAAAATCAACATATTTTTACAATAGGAAGCTCTTTAGATTTTAACGACCCATTTTAGTCACTTCCATAGAAATTGACATAGCATGTTAACTACCATATGCTACCAAAAGTATCTTTAGTACAATTAGATTTATTTATTTATCAAGAGTTTTTATTAGAACTGTTGTAATAGATTGTTCATAGTAGGTTTGTATGAGTACGCGTCATTTTCTTTAATTTTATCATCTTATTCTTTTATATCGCTTTTTAATACTTTCCCTCATTTATCTAAAGAATTAATGTGGTGCTTATGTTTTTGTTAGCCAAGGGCCTATGAAAACAATCTCTCTACCTTCTCAAAATAAGGATAAGATCTGCATACACACTCCCCAGACCCCACAATGTGAGATAATAATGGATATGTTATTTTTTAGTTTTATTAACCTTCATGCTTAATAAAACATCTCGATATCAAAGGAAACAAAGAGATTGGGAATTTTGGGAAAGAGCCGACAGTTAAGATAATACTTATCCATTGGATTATAGAACAAGCATTGTGCTAAATTTAACTTATGGACAGCGTATACTTTTTTCTAGTAAAAACTTATGGACAGCATATACACTAGCTATCTGCCAAGAAACTGTCCAGGAGACGATCAGAGTTCATCCTCTGATTCAACTGAGAAGAACCATGAGATTTCTGGCCCATGATTTGACACCGCATCTGGCCAAAGAGATAGACTCACAGCTCTTCATCTGATTCTGCTGAGAGTAACCATGAGAGATATTCTGATCCTTGATAGAACACAGGATCTGTACCACTGGGTGGTGTTATCCTTTTCCGCATAATTGCCTCGAAAACAGGAAGCTTCCTCTTCCTACCACCTCTTGGTCTGGAACGGAAGTGCTCGTCAGCCTCTACGAAATCACCCTACACAAGACAAAATCAACACGCCTCAAGTCACTCTCACGAATATTAGAAGGAAACGAACCTGAATGACTTCTGCTTTCAAGCAATATATACATTCTACTTACATGAGTATAAACATGGCAGCCAGACTTTTCATGTCTATCTCTCACATGCTTGAAGGCAAATTTCATACCACAACCAGCAATGCTACATGAGAATGGTTTATCCCCCAGGTGCACAGCTTTAACGTGCTGAATAAGATTTGATTTCTGTTTTTCAAGCAACAAATATTTCAGTGAGAACACTATTCACTCTTATGCACTTTACTGGATGCAGTGCAGGCTTGGTTGAGGTTAAAACATTGTAGGTTTGCTGCATACGTAATTTTTCCTCACTCATAATGAGTTAGTACTATTGCTTTCTAAATTCATCACTACTGTTCCACTTAACCGAAAGGAGCTTTATTTACATGTAAGAAAATGCAGCAGTCTTACAGTGGAGAAAGTGTGCTGACAATCCTGGAATTCACATTTTATTCTCTCCGATGTAGACTCTTCTTCATGCATCCAGAGATGCCGCTTAATATTCTTCTTCAATTGCTTGGTTCCACATATTTCACACACAATATGCTGGTGGCAACTCTCTACGTGTTCCTTGAGGCATTTCTCATTTGTGAAATGTTTCATACAGCCTGGCTCTAAACAAAGTGCCTCCATTGTCTCCAACTTAACTGCATGAATACATGGCAATTTAAGGTGTCATTATTGGAAGTTTTCAACACCAGAAAAGCATAAACAATAATACTTCACAGATAAATAAAATTTTGAAGTTTGACTTGCCATGAGAATCCTCATGTTTCTTTAATTTGGATGCAAATTTAAACACCTTCCCACAACCAGATTCTGCACAGACATACTGCTTTGGAAGACTGGCCTCAGGGGAGGCACGCTGGTCATGCATCTCTTTGACATGCCGAGTCATGTTGCCTTGGATACTAAATGCGCGTTTGCACCCATCAACAGGACACTCAAACAACTTCCCTTGGTGCTGCAAGAGATGTCTCGTCAGGTGATCCTTTCTACGGTAGCTGGACTGGCAGTCATCTATATGGCATACAAATGGCCTCTGTTCATGCAAAAGATCAAGAAGAAAGCATTTTAAGAATGTTTCAATCTGTGGAGGTCCTTGACCAAAGTCCACATATGCTAATGGAGAGAAAAGATAAGCTTTTTTTGTATTTGGGAGGAGGGGGAACTGGGATGAGTCTCTAACCACCAAGATTATAAGGCGTGATTGAGGCTCGCTTGATGGAGCTTCTCAGGAGGTCCCCCTTCCTGATACTGATCCAGTCAAGGAAAGATACCTGCCTCTTGCATTTTGGAGTTCTTTATGTGGGATCCAATGCTTCACACCTTCACATAATTCCACAATGTTTCTCAAATTACCTCAATCTGCAAAGTCGTTAAACATTAAATGTATACAAAAAAAATAAATCAGAAAATATGAAGGCTTATTATAACCTCAAAACTGAACTCCCAGTAAAGTATTAAGAGATCGTCAACATCACAAACGAAGAACACACACAAAAGATACCTCGAGTGAATGACTCTGCATATGCTGCTTCAAATGAGCAGGCTTCTGAAAGCTCACACCACATTCTTCACAAATATTCAGTTTTGGGCCTTCCTTTATCTTTGCATCTTCATTTGCCTCATCTTTCCGCTTCTCCATTTCATCCTATTAAAAAAATACAGGACCCATTTCAGTTTTCCCTTCCTCTGACTAACCAAATCAGCATCTCTCTAAACACATAACTAAAAGTTTAAGCTCAACCACAAGAAAATCTTCAATTTTATGTTCACCTATGATTCCCAATTTATATTACACAACACACATTAAAGGGCTCGTTTTGTTTGATGAATAGGTATAATCAATACACATAAAACTCTGTGCTACTAATACAGCACTTGTTTTCCAATAAACGAAAAAGAGCACATAAAAAGACAATAATACTAGTATGGCACTAGTATTGAAATCCAAAAACATAATAATTCATGTATTATTTATTCCTGGCATAACAATCTATTATAAGTAGTCCGTGAACCAAACAAATCCTTAGAGTATTTCACATTTTATTTCTGGCCAATTAAGCTACTAATTACTCATTATCAACTTTAGAATACAAGAGAGCTAGCAAAAACAGCCAGATCTATTTGCAGCTTATTAAGCAAGTGATAAATTTATTAATTGGATGCAAAGCAAAACGTAAATCCAGAAAAGAAGAAACGCATACTTGATGATGGGAGAGGATATGAGAGGAGATAAGGGATTTTTTGGAGCGGCAAATCCCACAAAATTCACAGTAATATCGTCTTTTGTCTCTGAATATTACTTCTCTCGTCTCTTCTCCCATTTCGCCCAATATCTTCACAGCCACAAAACACCAAACACCCTAGGTCAGATCGACTGCGGAACTTGTAACCTTGATTTATTGCCGAAAACTTGAAAATTGTAAAAGTTCCCCCCAACTTCTGAAATATGACACTTTCCCCCCAGCAGGTATACCTCAAAGTTTCACCACGAATCCATATTAATTGTGTTATGTTTGGGCACTTATATAAGGAAAAATATTCAAGTTTCAGAAAATCGTTTANATGACACTTTCCCCCCACCAGGTATACCTCAAAGTTTCACCACGAATCCATATTAATTGTGTTATGTTTGGGCACTTATATAAGAAAAAATATTCAAGTTTCAGAAAATCGTTTAGGTAATGAAATAAACTTTTTTTAAAATAAAAGAAATACACTTCCTAAGCACATCTTTTTTCTCAATAAACGGTGTTTTTGGACACTTAAAATATTATTCAGTTTTAGAAAATCTTTTCTTTTATTAAAGGAATATTTTATAGATAAGAAAGGCACATCTTTTTATTTTTATTTTTACTCTTTCGAACAAATTTTCAATTGAATCATGTGATAAGCTCATGTAAAGCTTAAAGTCTCAGGCCTTGATCTTTTTAATTGGAGCAGTGTAATTTTTTTTTTAATGATTAGAGCTAATCTAAATATAGAATTTTTACATGCTTTGCTACAATAATAATTGTGTGAAGGTTTTGAAGAATGTTGCGCAAGATCTTTTATATTGCATTCTACATATGAATTATCACCAATAATACTAAAAACTAGCAATGCAATAACAATATAGTTTCCACCCACAAGAATGAAAAGGAACAGACAAAAGGGTAAAAAAAAAACTACCTTGTCGAAATAAGTTGCTGGAGGAGGTATGACATCGCCTGCCCCCATGACTGGTTCAGCAATGAAAGAAACTATCTGAGGCGAAAAAGTAAATTAATCAGTAATAAATTACCCTCAATGCAGAAACTGAGCGGCAGTGAGTTAAAGTTGACAGAAGTTACTGTTTCAGCCCCTCTTTGAGGATAAGATCTTCTAGATTTTTAGCCAACCTGATTGAGAACTCCTCCGTCTCACCTGGCCGATACATTTCAGCAAAAATGATATATTACACCATAAGAACAGGACAAACCTAAGAGCCAACAAGAATAAGTAATAACCTGGCAGATGATAGCGCCAATAATGAGGGCAGTCAGTGTGCAATACAAATGGAGCAGGAAAATCAAATGTATTCGAGAATTGCACAAAATTGACCCAATAAAAGTTTATAAGCCAGAGGGATCTGAAACAGAAAAAGCATCCAAGTCAATGAATGAATACTAATCAATTGAACTACTTAGAAAGCTAATTAATTGCAAACACAGATATAGGCGCGCTAAAAGTAAATCTTTTTCGTCGTTTTACCATGGGCGGACCTACATGGTCAATAGAGGGGTCACAAGAATCCGTTAGCTTCGCCAAAAATCGTGTGTATATATATATTTGTATATATATCAAGGATCCCTAAATAATTTTGGTGTGCCCCCTCAAACATAAAAGCTGGATTGCTGGGCTGGTTTAACATGCAGCATTTCTTCCTCCCTCGCAAGATGACTGGTGTTCAAGATCCAGCGCCAGCAGCACTCCTGCTCATTTTCATTCTACTTTTTTCCCTCTTTGAATTCAAGGTAGTTTAGTTTAAAAATATTTTAGCAGTAGTACATATAATGAACTTAGTTTAGCTTTTTTTCTCTTCAAGTCTCTCTCTCAAAAACCTCAAACCAAGTTTTTCTCCATGATTAGTTCTTTAGAACTTCTACATAAAATAGTCAGAAACTTTTTTGACAAAGTCTTTCTAGAGGTTGAAAAAGGTAATAGAGAGAGACATAAAAAAAAAAAAAAGGAAATTGGGAGGGGAATAAATTATTCCATTAGCAAGAAGCCAATTGTATTCTTTATCCTGATTATTAAGTTTATAAGCAGCATCATTTTTTTGACTTGTATTAAAATAAGTAATTCAACAAAATTTTCCCCTAAAAAGAGTAATAGAAAAACTCCAAAAGTACTACTGCCTTCAAAAATCACTTCGGCAAAGCAGCATACCTCCGTCGATTCAGCGATGGCGATTGAAACTCTGCTCGAACTGCTTAACGAATATTTAATCTTAATTTTATTTGAGTAAGGTTATGATATTTTAAAAGATCTTTTTGATCATTGACTCATAATCATTAAATTTTCAAGGAGTTAGCACGCTAAATTTTGTCGTTACTGTCACATCTCCTTTTTCCGAAGGGATAGGGGAGTTTTTTCAATTAAAATGACATTATTCGAAATGAGATTATTTATTTTATTCAGAGTCAACACTTGGAATAATTATTATGGTGTCCCAAGTCACCAGTTTATTTTAAAATCCTAAATCGAAGAAATTGACTCTATTTATGGTCCGCGAACTCAGAAGACCGAGTAAGGAATTATGTTAACCCGGGAGAAGCTGTGAGGCACTCCCGAGTTCCGTGGTTTTAGCACGGTAGCTTAACAAATTAAACTCGGCTTAATTGTCTGATTACATGTTTTAGACCTATTGTGCATTTTATTCTTTACCACTTTTAATAGAATTTTAATTGCTTTTAGGATTTATGGAATGTATTTAAATAAGTCGCGATGTCGCACACTTATTATTTTTTAACACATTGCGAATCGCGTCACGTGAAATGCACCCACGATTTACAACATATTTTTTATTATTAATTGATTTAAAGTTGTAAAGTCGAGTAGCATGAAATGCACACCCGAATTGGGAATTACGTATCGTGAACATGTCACAGGAACTGTATCCATGGCCACGATAATTTATTAATCGCGCCTAAAGCAAGCTACGATGTTCATGATTTTCCCAAAAGCTAATTTGAGATTATTTGGGGCCTTGAATTATGGAAAGAAATTGCAGCCCAGATATGAATGTCAATTAAAGTATGCGGACTTGCCTTTTAGATTATGGAATTAATTCCATTTTTGGTATTCAGGGATCTTAACTAACTTGCTTCTAATTTCAACGAAACAGACGAGTCTTGAAGTTCAATAAGTAAAAGAAGATCATTACTGTAAATTCTATTTGCATTCAAAAGTACAAAATAACCAAATCATGCAATTATAACAATCATATGACATGAATATTATGACTAAGATGTGGTTGCAAGCATTGTCTAGATCCTCACGCTTATCAGATAGATTAATTGCAAATAATTAACATCTTCAAACTTGCACCTGAATTTCCAAACTAGTAGAATCCCAGANTTGTCTGCCTACCATTAGGGAGTTTGATCTCACTTCTTGGGTTCGAGCTTTACTGATTTGACCAATTAATGGCCAAATCTGCAAATCAAAGCCATATGGCCAATGCCAACAACGTTGTTATCAACACTTAATCTTAGAACTTCTTATTTAACATACAGAATATCATAATCACATTTAAATCTAATTTCATGCTCAAAGGAAACATGACTTACAAATCAAAAACAAACAGTCATTAACTCAACAAAAGAACACATGATCTTAATCTATTCACATAATCACATAATCATTGCTTAATGGTGCAATTTATACTATCAAGTTACATGATTAAGATTAAGGAGGTACCTTGATACAGAAAAGAAATGAAGAAGAAACAACAACAAGAATCAGATTTGGAGCTCAGCGAATGAAGAGAATCCCAGCAATCAACAGCAAATTAACCAAATTAATTCTAATTAAAACTAACTTCGCAAAATTAACCTAATTATCTATTTTCTAATTGATCAATTATTTAACTAATTAACTCATTAATTACAACTATAATGCTAAACAAGGAAAAACAAACTAATGTATTTTAATAATGCAAATTAAATATTAATAATGAGAGTAAAAAATCTAAGAATGCAAAAAGCAAAAGAGAAAATATTTTAAACCATTTTCGTGATTTGAAATGCTATTTAAATATTCTAAAAGTGCAAATAAACGCCAAACAAATATAAAAAATAATTCCTAAAATTCTACAAAAGTAATTAAAACTATTTTTGACTTTTTTAGGAGCAATTTTATACTTCGGGCAAATATTACGTGCTCACAGCTACCCCTCTTTGCTCGAGAATATGAAGAATATTTGGGCAAAGATAATGTGAGCAATTACGAGTAATTTTTTGCTCGTTTGACACTCCATGGGAAGCATTTTGAAAAAGTTTGGCCGAACCTTATTTGGGAGGTTGCCTACATATCCTTGGGTATAAAGGAATCAAGTGAGTGTAGTTTTGGAAGTTTTGGTAGCTAGACTACCGGGAAGTTGTGATTTCACTGATGTTCCTGCTACTGCTACTGCTCGCTAAACTCCTTATTACACCAAAATCAAAATAAAAAAAAGAAACTAAACAAGCCTATCAGATACGAGTTACAAGGTTCTTATCTATAAATCTTCTAAAACTTGATCTTGAGCCTTGACTGGTTCTACATGCATACTCTGATTTGAATCTTAATACTTGCTAGCTGCAGGTGCTAGTTCGTTCTTCTACGACTTTTCTGATCAAACCGGGAAGTGCGATGCTCGTGACTCCAGTCATGTCTTGAGCAGTTCACATCTTTCATCTGCTTCTGCATTTTAGATTCACTTTTTTTTCTTTTTCTTTTTCTTTTTCTTTTCTTATTTTGAATTGAGACTTCTTCTTTTGGTCACCGCGAACCCTGTGCCTCGAGGGAAAACCTGCTTAGACATCAAAACAAACAAACTAATAAAATTTTTCTGCCCCAGTTTTTACTAGGAAACTTTCGTGAGTTATTTGTAACAAAACTCTATACTACTTCATTATTAAAAGCGATAAAAGAGTTGGGAATGGTGTACCCGGAGAAAACATGATTCTTTGGGAATGATGTACCGTGATTGTCAAAATGGTGCTGCAACTAGGGACTAAAACCCTATGTTGGAAAACGAGACTAGGGAGTGGAGACCCTATGTCTAAAATAAAATTAAGTAGGGAGTGAAGACCTTATGTTGGAAAATCGACTAAGGAGTGGAGACCCTATATCTAAAATAAAATCAACTACAGAGTGGAGACCCTATGTTGGAAAAGCGACTAGGGAGTGGAGACCCTATGTCTAAAATAAAATCAAATGGGAGTGAAGACCCTATGTCTAAAATAAAATCAACTAGGGAGTGGAGACCCTATGTCTAAAATAAAATCAACTAGGGAGTGGAGACCCTATGTTGGAAAAACGACTAGGGAGTAAAGACCCTATGTCTAAAATACAATCAACTAGGGAGTGGAGACCCCATGTTGGAAAAATGACTAGGGAGTGGAGACCCTATGTCTAAAATAAAATTAACTAGGGAGTGGAGACCCTATTTGGAAAAGCGACTAGGGAGTGGAGACCATATGTCTAAAATAAAATCAACTAGAGAGTGGAGACCCTTTGTTGGAAAAATGACTAGGGAGTGGAGACCCTATGTCTAAAATAAAATCAACTAGGGAGTGGAGACCCTATGTCTAAAATAAAATCAACTAGAGAGTGGATACCCTATGTTACAAAAGCAACTAGGGAGTAAAGACCCTATGTCTAAAATAAATTAAACTAGGGAGTGGAGACCCTATGTTGGAAAATCAGCTAGGGAATGGTGTACCCTATACTACCATGATTTTGAACGTTCTTTCTTTTCTTTATTTTTCATCATTTTAATGTTTTTTAATTATTTTTTAGAGAATGAGTAAATGCGGGAAAGAATTTGAAGAAGACTTCTCTTTTAGAGTTGTTGCTACTGCAGAGCTGTTTCTAGCTCCCGTGCGGTTTCTTCTTCTTCTTCTTCTTTTTTTGTTGCACCTGCTTCTTACAAGGTTGCTTTTGGGTTGCATCTGTTTCCTGTTTTTCAAAAAAAAGAACAATTGTTAGTTTGAAATAGTGGTTGGTTTTGCGGTCTTGAGTGTTTCAGTTGCTTGATCTTGGCCGGCTTCTCTGATGATAATTTCACCCACAACTGCTAGTTTCCTGAATACTGATTGCATTTCTGGCCCTGGAGAACCTTTGGCTTTTCCAAACTTTGCCATAACGGTTAGTCACGTGGGACATAATCTTTTCCAACTTTACTTTGCCTTTGTAGGCCTTTGACTTCTTTCTTCCAATTTTAATTCCAGAGCATTGGGAACCTTTGGCTTTTCAAACTTTGCCAAGACGGTTAGCCACTTGGGACTTTACCTTTTCAACTTCATTTTGCCCTTGTAATCGCTTTTAATTTGATTTCCTCTTTCTGAGAGGTTTTGATTTCAAAGAATCTGACATCATGTCACGACCCAAAATTTTCCACCGACGGGACCGTGATGGCGCCTAACATTTCACTTGCTAGGCAAGCCAACGTTAGAGAATCATTAAATCAATTCCTTATTCCCATTTAGTAATTAACAATAATTAACTAAGATGAAATATAGTAAGTGCAGAATATCATAAACTGTATTAATTACTACCACCCGGATCTGGATTCACAATTCACGGGTATTCTAGAATTTACTACAAGTAATAGTCTGAAAAAAATACAACTGTCTGAATGAAAGAAACAGTATAACAGAAAAGATAGACGGGGACTTCAAGGTTTGTGAATGCCGACAGATCTACCTTGAGTCTCCGAACAGCGCACCAATAACAAAATCTCGATCAACTCGAGCCGGTATCAAAATCTGCACAGAAAGTGTAGAGTTCAGTATCAGTATAACCGACCCCATGTACTGGTAAGTGTCGAGCCTAACCTCGATGAAGTAGTGACGAGGCTAAGGCAAGGCACCTACAAATCAACCTGTATAATTTAACAGTTTATATACAAATAACATAAATGAAGAACTAAACATGAAATATCGGGAGGGGAACATACTGAGGAGAATACAAGATAAAGAACTACAACAGAATGATCACCAGAGCAGTCAATATACCATAAATCAACAGGAATAGTGAATACAATAAAGGAAAAATACACGGCATCACCCTTCGTGCTTTTACTCTCAATCTCACCATAAAATTAATAGAAACATCATGACATCACTCTTCATGCATTAACTCTCATATCATGGCACGACATCACCCTTCGTACTTTTACACTCACAATATGGCATGACATCACCCTTCTTGCATTAACACTCACAATATGACACGGCATTACCCTTCGTGCATTAACACTCTCCCTTACCATAATGCAATGTATAAATAACAACAGGGACATAGAACAACAAGTACAAACCTTACTTCTACATTTGGTTCCACAATATAAATCTCAACTTTTAAATGAATACTCGATTACCAACACAAAATCTGTAACCATGATAATGGCGATCAATTTAACAACACTAGTATAAACATGTAGCAATTAGGCATATGAAAGAGACAATATAAGAAAATAGAAGAAACATGGAATACAGGTAAATTGGCGGTGCATAAGTACTCGTCACCTCACACATATGCCGCTCACATGAATTTCACTTAGTAAATAATCTAAGGTTCCTAATTCCCTCAAGTCAGGGTTAGACACAATACTTACCTTGCTCCGAAGGTTACTTAATTCTCAATCACAACTTTTTCTTTGGAATTCACCTCCAAACCACTCGTATCTATTCAAAAATGACTCAATAATATCAAATATTGCTAAAGGAATCAATTATATTGCATAAATTAAATTTCTCAAATTTTTCTCTAAAAAGTCGAAAAAATTGACCCCGGGCCTGCTTGGTCAAATCCCGAGGTTCGGACCAAAATCCATTTATCCATTCACCCCCGAGCCCGACTATGTAATTAGTTTTGGAATCCGACCTCAAATTGAGGTCTAAATCCCCAAATTTTTGAAATTCCTAGTTTCTATCCTAACCCCTAACTCTACCATGAAAACTCTAGATTTTAGGTTAATAATTCAAGAAATGTAATGGGTAATTGAAAACAAATGGTTTAGAATCACTTAGAAACACTTTGGGGAAGAAATGGCTCTTGAAAACTTGCCTCTACCCGTTTGATTCTTGAAAAATGTTGAAGAAATAACTTAAACCCGTGTTTGATTCTGTTTTATGCACTGGGAGATAGTGTGCACCGCGTTCATGAAGGGTACTGGCTTCCAAGCCTTCACGTTCCGAGACCCTGCTCGCATTTGCGATGGTTACTCCCCCCTGGCCTTCGCATTCGCGAGACATTGTTCGTGTTCGCGATGAAGGAACGACCAACCCTCCCCCAAGTCCCCAGGTGCTTCGCGTTCGCGAAGGGTAAATATGATGACCCAAAATGTCATCTTTAAATTTAATAAGTAATTTTGTATTCTAAGACCTCTAACAACACTAATTATCATTTTTCGACTTGCGTGCGCAGTCCGTATAAATTTCTGGAAAGTTTTCATGTGAAAAATGGATTAAAATGTGAAATGGAGTTTTAAAACTCATATGAGTTGACTTTGGTCAACATTTTGGGCAAACGGACTTGGATCAGTATTTTGACAATTCCGGTAGGTCCGTATAGTGATTTGGGACTTGGGCGTATGCACAGAATTAAATTCCGAGGTCCCTAGCCCGAGATATGGAATTTTGATAAAAAATTAAAAGTTTGAAAGCTTAATGATTTTTAAGAAGTTACTGATATTGGATTTATTGACGCCGGGTCCGTATTTTAGTTTCGGAGCCCGGTATAGGTCCATTATAATATTTATGACTTGTCTGCTGAATTTGGTGAGAATCGGAGTTGATTTGACGTGATTCGGACGTCCGGTTGTGAAAATATAAGTGTTAAAGTTTTTTTGAAAATTTCATTCGATTTGGGATTCAATTCGTAGTTCTAGGTGTTATTTTGGCAATTTGATCACGTGAACAAGTTCGTATGATGTTTTAGTACTTGTGGGCATGTTTGGTTTGGAGCCCCGAGAGCTCGGGTGAGTTTCAGATGCTCAACAGGCCATTTCAGACTTAAGAAAGATGGCAGATTTCTGGTGTTTTGTTGCAGAATGTTTACTCATCGCGATCGCGTGAAGCTATTCGCGATCGCGTAAGGCAAACTAAAAGGTTAACCAAAGTTGCTTTTCACGTTCGCGAATTTGAGGATGCGATCGCGTAGGGGTGTGAAGAGGTGCTTCACAAAAGCGTGGACAAGGTCGCGTTCGCGTAGAGTTAAAGAGGCTAAAGCTAATCCACGCGCTTACTCATCGCGATCGCGTGAGGTCATTCGCGATCGCGTAAGGCAAACTAAAAGGTTAACCAAAGTTGCTTTTCACGTTCGCGAATTTGAGGATGCGATCGCGTAGGGGTGTGAAGAGGTGCTTCACAAAAGCGTGGACAAGGTCGCGTTCGCGTAGAGTTAAAGAGGCTAAAGCTAATCCACGCGCTTACTCATCGCGATCGCGTGAGGTCATTCGCGATCGCGTAAGTCTGTGAGTCAAAGCATCGCATTCGCCTAACGTTCTATGCGTTCGCGTAGAGTAAAATTTTGGGGCAGCAAAGTAGAGCTTCGTGATCGCGAGGCTATTCATGCGATCGTGATTAAGGAAAATTGGGCAGCCAAAAATGTGCTTCGCGATCGCAAAGCATTGTACGCGATCGCGTAGGGTAAATTTTGGGGCAAACAGAACTTATTTTCTGGAAAATGGGATTCGTCCCATTTTCAATCCTTGAGATTACGCTTTAATTACTGTCTTTCACACCCACTGATATAACACTTTTGCTTCACTGCTGCTATTTGTTTCCGACTTCTCCATTAATACTTATTTCTGCCAGCTTCAAATCAAGGCAGGAACTTGAGGCATTGTAAGTTTATTGCAAGCTAATATTCATTATTATTTGTTGTGGAGTATTACTCTCCGTAGTTATTACTCATTCGTCGCTTTTGGATTTTCTGTCCTCGGATCAATTGCTTCTTCATCGGATACTTTGTTTTGTAAATCTGAACCGGTTTGTGCTCGGTTCGGGTCGGGTTCTGGATTTGCGAAGCTCCGATTTGGTCAGGAGTCTGAAACAAGTGCCGACATTGCGTTCGATCTTCGAACTTCACAGTCTCCATTTGAGTTATTGGGGTTCCGGCGAGCCTTGGGCAAAGCGGGCGGGAACTTCCAACATAGCTGTTGTGGACAACACCTTTCTCGGCACTCGTGGTGACTTCAGGTTCTATTGTTCTTGCTTTGAATTTACTATTTTGCTCGCGGGAGTTGGTACCTCCCGTTTTCCAGTTTCCCTTTGTTGTGTGAGTTAAATTGCTGGCATCTTACCTCGTACTACTTTATTTACCGTATTAGTGTGTCTGTTGTTGCAACT
>AWOL01S0026727.1:4028-15098 GCA_000715115.1 Nicotiana otophora | reverse complement strand
ATACTTAAGGAGGTGGTGGCACCATTTAAATCCATGTGCACCTTATCTCATTTTTGGTTGAAAGATGCTATTAAGAAAGGCTCTCTAAATTCACAAAATGGAAAAGCTTATGACTACAAAGTACGGATGAGGTTACAACGAAAATTCAAACGAGATTTCTTAGTATCTTAGCAACGTGAGATTTTACAATTACNAACTAATCTTATACTTAAGGAGGTGGTGGCACCATTTAAATCCATGTGCACCTTATCTCATTTTTGGTTGAAAGATGCTATTAAGAAAGGCTCTCTAAATTCACAAAATGGAAAAGCTTATGACTACAAAGTACGGATGAGGTTACAACGAAAATTCAAACGAGATTTCTTAGTATCTTAGCAACGTGAGATTTTACAATTACAAGGGAGTACGGTGCAATCTTTCTCAAGAATATCATACGGATTTTTCCCTACTCCGATCTTGCCGTCACATGTTTTGTTGCAATTGTCGTGTGTTAGAGGGATTGTCCAGAGAACCGGCTCAGGTATGTTAAGGCTATCCCTCCTTTTCTTTTGGCATGATCCAAGTAACTATACGTAAACGTAATGTTATTCCATAAATGGTTCTACTCTTAGCTAAGGATGTTTATGTTATTCATTCTAGTAAAGTTATATTCAAGTATGTCTAAGTACATTCCTAAGTCTCTATTGGGGTATATGATAAAGATGTTAATGTTTATAATATAGTGATATATGCATATTCATCTATTTACCACCGAGCTACGGTCGGTCGGGCAATCATGCATTTACCACCGAGCTACGGCCAGTTGGGCAGTTACACATTTACCATCGAGCTACGGCCGGTCGGGCAGTTACCACTGATCAGTTGGACAGTCATGCATCATATGATATTGATAATAGTCTCAAAGAGAAGCATTATATATATAAGTATAGCAAGTATGCATATACATAGATTCAAGTTGATTCTTATATTTCTTTAATTAATGTTGACTTATGGATATGTTTCAGTTCTGCCTTTACATACTCAGTACATTATTCGTATTAATGTCTTTTTGTTGGGGACGCTGCATTCATACCTACAGGTATGGATAAAGGTATCATCTCGATAAAATTGGAACAATACAGAGAAAATTAGCATGGCCCCTGTGCAAGGATGACACGCACAAATCGAAAACTGGTCCAAATTTTGATACTCAGTTTGACGAGCCCTCATAGTAGACGAGGTTAGCATTCAGCGAAGGATCGGTAAGACTCCACCTCATTCGGAGTGTAGCCGAATCTATAAGTCATCGTGTAAGAGTTTTGCTACAGACTTATGGGTAGGCCGGTGTAACACCCCGGAAAGTTTCGAAGCGCTAAAGTGTAAAGCCTAGTAAACATTTTGCAAAAATAGAAAATAATATTTCGTGGTGCCGAATTTGGGCTTACGTGTTTGAGGATTGTATAAATTCTACGAGGATTGCAAGCTCGCCGCGGCTCAGACTTTTTGGGTTGCACAATATACTTAGGGATAAAGAAAAGTTTTTGGCAGAGAAATGCATTTCTGCGGTGCATTATGCGACCACAGAATCACTCTGCGGACCGCATAATGGCCGCAGAAGTGAGGCAGGAAAGGGGTAGTATGATGCCATTCTGCGGTCGACTATGTGACCGCAGAACTATTTTGCAGTTCATTATGCGACGGTAGAACAGGTCTGCAGGCCACATAGTGATCGCAGACCCAAGTAGATTTTTGCCAGTTTTGGACACCAATTATGCGGTCCGCATATCAATTATGCGATCATATATGCGACCGCAAAACCTGTCCTGGAGCTTTATTTTTGGGTTTTTAAAACCTGACCCTTCTTCGTTAAATACATGCTTTGGGCTATTGTTGAGCTAAAATCTGACATTTTAGAGTGAGCGAGAGTTCCCTAGAGTGAGAAGGTGTTCTTCAATAATTGTTCTTGAATTCTTGCTCGAATCTTGGAATATTAACAAGGCAAACTCACTAGGTCTTCATCCTAAAGGTAAGATTCTACACCCTAACCCTCAATTTCGATATTTGTCTAGAAGTGGGTAATTAGCAAGCTAATTTTGGGCATGGGAGTTGTCCATCTTACATGCATGTGCTATCAAAGGGTGTAGGAAGATTATTGAGCTAAAAATGGTAAAGAATGGGTTGTGGGATGAAGGAATCCTCCATAAAAGGACCTTGAAACCTTATGCACACCTAGTGTTTGATAAAATGCTCAAATGAGTTAGAACTATGATCATCTTCCTAATTTTGATTCAATTTGTTATATTTCTACAATAGATTGAAGTTGCTAAGAATTTCGGAACATATTAGAGTTTAAGGAAGCTCAAGTGAGGTATGTTGGCTAAACACTTCTCTTAGAATTCAATCCCACAACATTCATGTAATTTATGTAAGTCCCGAGTGGTTCGTTATAAAATTGGCTATTCCGAGTAAGATTGGGTTGAAAGGTATATGTTCCTCAAGTATCCCAAATGCTTTATTCATGTTATGTTATCAATTGAGGATCTGTTCAAGTATGGTCTGTGCATTCATAATGTTCGACTTCAAGTCAAGTTCAAACAAAGGCTATTATGCCAAATTTTGTGAAGAATCTCTATACGCCTTAGATTCTTAATTCCTCACATATGTACTACATGCCTTGATTTGAAATGTTATTGTTGTCATTGATGATATTGAAGTTAGAAAGTGAAAAGGTGAGCATGAAATACTAAATATGGCCAACGTGCCAAGAATGATTTTATAATTATGGCCATTAGTGCCAATGAAGTGAAAAGATGTGAAAGAAGTATGAAATGCGATAATTGATATAAAAGGTTGATCTCTCGAATAAAACAGCCTAGCCGATCGGGACGTGATCGGACACCATGCTGCACAGATGGTGGTGATTGTCCTGGAAATTATAATTGAATTGGTGATTGTGGTTGATGTCCCTAATGGATAGCCTAGTCGATCAGGTCGTGATCGGACCCCGTGCCGAGAGTACGTGGGTATTGGCATTGTGAATAATGTTATTGTAAACAATGGTATATTAATGCTAAAATTCTCCCAATGTGAGATATGGAAATTAATTTGAACACTGTCTTGATACTAAATTGAGGTTTGATGTTGATTAAGGCTTCCATTGATATTATGATATTCTTGTTTGTATTATTTATCAATCTATTAAGAGGGTGTTTTGTCATTCATAATAGTACTATTCCATATGTACTAACGTCCCTTTTGCCGGGGGCACTGCACTTTCAATGGATGCAAGTGGTTCCAAAGCAGGAGACATTGATCAGTGAAAGTGGTGCACCCTCTTCCCAGCTGACTTGGTGAGCCCCACTTCATTTCGGGGTCATGTATCTTTGTTCCTCGTGTATTGTGTTTGAGGTATAGCCGGGGCCTTGTTGCCGGCATTATCATAGTACTATTTTGTATCTATTAGAGTCTCCATAGACATAGTGTGGATTGTGTATTGGTACTGGAAAAGTCAAACTATATTATGTTGTGGTTGTATTACTTGTCCATTTGAGAATTTAAAAATGATAAAACTATTGGTAATGAATTGGTATTGTATACATGAACACCTTTTTGTCTAAGTATTGAAAATATGTATTATCTCCATTCATGGATGGGTTTGGGTAGAAGGAAATCTAATAGGCTTGCTCGGCCGGGTTCACTCGGTTGAGCGCTGGTCGCGCTCCCCGGTGTTTGGGGCATGACAAACTTGGTATCGGAGCCTAAGGTTTTAAAGTGTCCTAGGATGTCTCGGAGCCGTGTCTAGTAGAGTCCTTCTTATCGGTGTGTTGTCGACCACATCTATAATTAGAATGCTACTTGGGCATTTAGGAATAATACCCTTCTTTCATGTTCTTGATCGTGCGATAATGATGGTTGTATGGTTGTTGCTTCTTTAACTCATGCTTTACTTTAACTTTTAGTATATGGCACCTAAGAAGAAGGCAAGAACTGGCCAAAGAGCCAATGTCACCCCAAGAGTGACAGTTGATCCTATATTTGATCATGCGGGTGAGAACCTAAGGAGTGAGAATATTCCTCCAGCAACTACACTGCCTAATTCTACTACAACTGATTAGACTGCACCTGTCCCTACACCTACTAGGGATACAACGGTCCCTCCAACTGATATACCAGTTCCAACTTCCGATTCTGGTGTTTTTGATGTTGATCTTAGGGAGCCATACAGATGTTGTCATAGATAGTGGCTTCCCAGGCCCAGAGATCAAATGTTACACCCACTTATTCTAGTCAGCCAGGGGATTCTACTAGTTCCAGGGTGAACAGGTTTCTCCAGTTGGATCCTCCAATGTTCACGGGTACTAACCCAGAGGAGGATCCCAAGGACTTTATTGATGAGATGCACAAGACTCTCCGAGTTTTGCATGCTATTGAAACAGAGGCAGTGGAATTGGCCTCTTATCGCCTGAAAGAGGTGGCATAATCTTGGTTTGAACTATGGGAGGAGTCCCGTGAAGATGGGACCCTCCGGCGAGGTGCGGTGAGTTTGCCGATGCATTTATTGATCATTTCTTACTAAGGCAGCCCATGCTGCTGAGTTTGAAAACCTGAGGCAAGGTAGCCTGAGTGTGTGGGATTACCACATGAGATTCGCGTACCGGTCCAAGTATGCTATTTACTTGTTGCCGACTATGGAGGCTAGAGTGTGCCGGTTTGTACAAGGCGTTAGCCCCTTGCTAATTAATGAGGCCGCTACAGCAGCCTTGAATTCTGATATGAACTATGGAAAGATGGTGGCATTCGCTCAAGCCACAGAGGCTCGAAAATTCAGGAATAGAATGGAGCGAGAGGGTAGCAATAAGGCCCGTTCTGCGGGCAACTTTGGTGGTTCTTCTGGTGGTGGCAAGTTAACATTCAGGGGAGGGTAGTTAGGGCCGTCACAGTCCTTTTCTCAGTCTTTGGCTAGTGCACCGCCATCAGGGCCCAGTAAATGCAATAGGGGATCCAATCAGCAGGATCGTCATGGTGGTAGATTCCAGCAGCAGAGGAGGCCCCCATGTCCTAGGTGTGGAAAGATGCACCTAGGAATATGCTACATGTACTTACCCATATACTACGGATGCGGATTGAGGGGGTCACATTCAGAGGGATTGTCGTTCATTCTGCCATGGTGTGGGCAGGGGCAAGGCACAGCCAGCCAATTCTGTAGCTACTACATCTGCAACACCTCCTCCAACTCGAGGCACTCCAACACCAGCAGGGCGTGGTGCAGCTAGGGGTGGAGCATAGAGTTCGAGAGGATCCAGCCGTTTCTATGCTGTGAGGGGTCGCCAGAATTCAGAGGCCTCTCCAGATGTTATCACAGGTATATTGACTGTCTAATCTCATGATGTGTATGCTCTTATTGATCCAGGTTCTACTTTGTCATATGCCACTCCTTATGTTGCTGTGGAATTTGGGATAAAACCGGAACAACTTCATGAGTCATTCTCTGTATCTACACCGGTTGGTGAGTCTATTTTGGCTGTGCGGGTTTATAAGGATTGTGTTGTCACGTTGCGTGGTTGGGGTACCATGGCCGATCTCATTGAATTGGGAATGGTTGATTTTGATGCAATAATGAGGATGGACTGGCTTTATTCTTGTTTTGCCAAGCTTGATTGCCGAACCAGGACTGTTAGGTTTGAATTTCCAAACGAGCCAGTTATTGAGTGGAAGGGTGATGATGTAGTGCCGAAGGGTAGGTTTATTTCTTACCTTAAGGCCACAAAAATGATCAATAAGGGGTGTATTTACCATTTGGTCTGGGTGACGGACACTGATGTTGAGTCACCTACACTTAAGTCTGTGCATGTTGTAAATTAATTTTCGGGAGTCGTTCCGGATGAACTCCCTGGGATCCCACCCGATAGGGAGATTGATTTTGGGATTGATGTGATGCCAAACACGCATCCAATATCTATTCTACCCTACAGAATGGCACCGGCGGAATTGAAGGAGGTAAAGGAGCAGTTGAGAGATTTGTTAGAAAAGGGTTTTATCCGGCAGAGTGTGTCGCCTTGGGGCACACCAGTTCTTTTTGTAAGAAAGAAAGATGGATCACTGAGAATTTGTATTGACTATCGACAACTTAACATTGTCACAATCAAGAATAAGTACCCACTGCCAAGGATAGATGATGTGTTTGACTAATTTTAGGGTGGTAAGTACTTCTCCAAAATTGATTTACAATCCGTGTATTACCAATTGAAGATCAAGGAGCAGGATGTTCCGAAAACAGGTTTTAGAACCCGATATGGGCACTTGGAATTTTTGGTAATGTCTTTTGGGCTAACAAATGCCCCACCTTTCATGGATCTTATGAATCGAGTCTTCAAGCCTTTTCTTGACTCCTTTGTGATAGTGTTCATTGACAATATTCTTGTTTATTCACGCAATGGTGAGGACCATGCCGATCATCTCAGGGATGTTCTACAAACCCTATATCAGCATAAGTTATATGCAAAGTTTTTGAAGTGTGAATTTTGGCTTAAATCTGTCACATTCTTGGGTCATGTAGTCTCTAGTGAAGGGATTATGGTTGATCCTCAAAAGATTGCAGCTGTGAAGAATTGGCTGAGGCCTACAACTCCAACAGAGATTCGTAGTTTCTTAGGCTTAGCGGGGTATTACAAAAAGTTTGTGGAAGGGTTCTCAACCCTTGCATCTCCGTTGACTAAATTTACGCAGAAGTTAATCAAGTTCCAATGGTCAGATGCTTGTGAAAGGAGCTTCCAGGAGTTGAAAGCAAGATTGACTACGACACCGGTGTTGACCCTACCAGAGGGTATAAATGGATTTGTGGTATATTGTGATTCTTCAAGAATCGGGCTTGGATATGTATTAATGCAACATGGCAAGGGATAGTTGTAACACCCCGGAAAATTTCAAAGTACTTAAGTGTAAAGCCCGGTAAAATATGCAAAGAAAATAATGTTTCAGGGTGCCGGACTAGGCTTACATGTTTGAGTTGAACGTTTTGGGTTGAACAATGCACTGGAAAGTAAAGGAATGTGTTTGCCGGAAAAGTGCGTTTATGCGGTCCATTATGAGACCGCATATTCACTCTGCGGGGCCGCATAATGGCCACAGAAGTGAGCAGGAGAGGGCTATTCTGGAAGCAGCTATGCGACCGCATAACAGTTATGCGGACCGCATAGTGACCGCATACACATGCAGTTCTTTTGGCTATTTGTAACCAATTATGCGACCCATATGCGGTCGCATATGCGACCGCAGAACCTGTTTCGGAGCTTCATTTTTGAGTTTTTAAAACCCGACCCTATTTTGTTAAATACACGCTTTGGTCATTTTTGAGCTATTATCTGACATTTTAGAGTGAGAGAGGGTGCCCTAGATTGAGAAGGTGTTCTCCAATAATTCTTCTTCAATTCTTGCCCAAGTTTTGTAAGATTGAGAAGGGAAACTTACTAGTTCTTCATCCTAGAGGTAAGATTCTACACCCTAACCCTCAATTTCGAACTTTGTGGAGAAATGGATAATAAGCAAGATAATTTCTGGGCAAGAGGGTTGGTTATTTTACATGCATGTGTTTTCAAGGGGTGTAGAATGATTGTTGAGCTACAAATGGTAAAGGTTGGGTTGTGGGATGATGGAATCCTCCATAAAAGGATCTTGAAACCTTAATGCACATCTAGTGTTTGATAAAATTCTCAAATGAGCTAGAACCATGATCATCTTCCCAATTTTGGTTTAATTTGTATATTTCTATAATAGATTGAAGTTGCTAAAAATTTCGGAACATGTAGAGTGTAAGGAAGCTCAAGTGAGGTATGTTGGCTAAACTCTTCTTTGAGAATTGGAATTCCCATTATCCTTGTAAGTTTCGAGATGTTGATTATAAATCGAGTATCCCGATAAGTTCTGTGATGAAGATATATGTTCAATCCATGTTTCAAATTCTCTTATCATATTACATTATAAATTGAGGATGTGTCCCAAACTATGGATTATGTATCCACATGTTATAATTTCTAGTCGTGATTTATGTGAAAGTTATTATGCCAAGTTGGGTAGAGATTGTGATTGTGATACACCTCCACCCGCATATATTGGGGTGAGGCGGCATGACCGCTTTGTGTGGGAATTTTGGTATAGAGATTGTGATTATGATACACTTCCACCCGCATATATATTGGGATGAGGCGGCATGACCGCTTTGTGTAGAAATTATGGTATTGTGGGACTGCACCTCCACCCGCATATATATTGGGATGAGGCGGCATGACCGCTTTGTGTAGAAATTATGGTATTGTGGGACTGCACCTCCACCCGCATACATTGGGGGGAGGCGGTACGACCGCTTTGTATATGGTTTTGGTATTGTTGTGGCACCACCACCCGCATATATTGGGGTGAGGCGACATAGCCTCTTTGTGTCGGTTCTTGGTACTGTGGTTATACATCTACCCGCTTACATTGAGGTGAGGCGGCAGGGCCGCTTGATTTGAGTTGTCGTACTGAACGTACACCTCCACCTGCATACATTGAGGTGAGGCGGCGGGGCCGCTTTGTGTGAAGATGGTTATAGAGGATCTCATCTTAAATCCTATAAATGTTGTTGATAGCTTTTAATAAGCTTGCTATGGTTGAGACAGTTATCTATATTATACTATTGCCGCACTGGTCCATCATATTCATCTTGTATTTATGAATTCTTAAATTGGTGTTTAGTTTTCATACTTTTACTATTCGATGGTAGTAATGTCCCTTTTGCCGGGGGCGCTGCATCTTTAAATGGATGCCGGTGGTTCCACACCATGAGACATTGACAAGTGATAGCAGTACACCTTCTTTCCAGCTGACTTGGTGAGCCCCTCTTCATCCTGGGGTCATGTATCTTTTATTCTTTGTGTATTATGTTTGAGGTATAGTCGGGACCTTATTGTGGGCATTATCATTGTACTCATCTTTATCTATAGAGGCTCCGTAGACATAGTGTGGGTTGTGTATTGGTGTTGGGGAAAGACAAACTATGTTATGTTGTGGTTGTATTACTTGTCCATGAGACTTTAAAAATGATGAAACTATTGGTAAGAAATTAGTAATTGCATACATGACCACTTTATTGTTTAATTAAGGAAAACATATATTCTCTTTATTCATGAATGAGTTTGGGTAGAAGGAATCTAACAGGCTTGCTCGGTCGGGTTCACTCGGTTGAGCGCCGATCGCGCTTCCCGATTTTGGGGCGTGACGAACTTGGTATCAGAGCCTAAGGTTTTAAAGTGTCCTAGGATGTCTTGGAGCCATGTATAGTAGAGTCCTTATTATCGGTGTGTTGTCGACCACATCTATATTTAGGATGCTACATGGGTATTTAGGAATAATGCCCTTCTTTCATGTTCTTGATCATGCGATAAAGCTAGTGGTAAGATTGTTCCTCCTTTAACTCCTGCGTTACTCTAATTTTCACTACATGGCACCTAAGAAGAAGGGAAGAACTGGCCAAAGAGCCAATGTCACCCCAAGAGTGACAGTTGACCCTATTATTGATGAGGCGGAAGAGCACCCGAGGAGTGGGGATATTCCTCTGGTTACTACACTGCCTGACTCTACTACAATTGATCAGACCGCACTTGTCCCTATACCTACTGAAGGTGCAACCTCCAACTGATATACCAGTTCCACCTCCAGCTACAGCTTCCAATTCTGGTGTGTCTGATATTGATATTAAGGGAGCCATACAAATGTTGACACAGTTAGTGGCTTCTTAGGCCCAGAGATTGAGTGTTGGGCCTACTTCTTCTAGTTATCCAGGGAAATCTACTAGTTCCAGGGTGAACAAGTTTCTTCAGTTAGATGCTCCCGTGTTTACGGTTGCTGATCCTGAGGAGGACCCCAGGACTTCATTGATGAGATGCCCAAAACTCTCCGGGTTATGCATGCTACAGAGACAGAGGGAGTAGAATTGGCCTACTACCGCCTGAAAGGGGTGGCCTACTCTTGGTTCGAGTTGTAGGAGGAATCCTGTGAGGAGGGAATCCCTCCAGCAAGGTGGGGTGAGTTCACAGATGCCTTTATGGTTCATTTCTTGCTTGCTGAAACTAAGGCAGCTCGTGTCGCTGAGTTTGAAAGCCTGAAGCACGGTGGTATGAATGTGTGGGAGTACTATATGGAGTTTGCGCGCCTGTCCAAGTATGCTATTCACATGTTTCCCACTATGGAGGCTAGAGTGCATCGGTTTGTACAGGGCCTTAGCCCCTTGGTTATCAATGAGGGCTCTACAACTGCCTTGAATTCCGAAATGAACTATGGTAAGATGGAGGCATTTGCTCAAGCCACAGAGACCCGCAAATTGAAGAATAGAATGGAGCGTCAGAATAGCAGCAAGGCCCGGTCCGCAGGCAACTTTGGTGGTTCTTCCGGTGGTGGTGGTGGTAGGTCGGCATTCAGAGGAGGGTCATCAGGACCTTCCCAATCATTCGCCCAGTCTTCGATGGGTGTACAGTCATCTGGACCCAATCAGGGTAATAAGAGACCCCACTAGCAGGGTCAGCCCGACAGAAGGTTTCAGCAGTGGAGGCTTCCATGTCCTAAGTGTGGGAGGATGCACTTTGGGTCCTGCTTCATGGACCTACCAGTATGCTATGGGTATGGTGTGAGGGGTCACATTCAGAGAGATTATCGCTCATCCCGCCGAAATATGGGTAGAGGTGTGGCACAGCCAGCTAATTCTGCAGCTACTACATCCACAGCACCTCCAGCTTGAGGTACCCCAACGCCCGCGGGGCTTGCTGCAGCTAGGGGTGGTGCACAGAATTCGGGAGGACCCAGCAGATTTTATGCTATGCGGAGATGTCGGGAATCAAAGGCTTCTCCATATGTTGTCACATGTATATTGACTGTCCAATCTCATGATGTATATGCTTTTATTGATCCCGGTTCCACTTTATCATATGTCACTCCTTATGTTGCTATGGAATTTGGGATAGAACCGGAACAGCTTCATGAGTCGTTCTCTGTATCTACTCTGGTTGGTGAGTCTATTTTGGCCGCGCGGGTTTATAGGGATTGTGTTGTCACGTTGCGTGG
>AWOL01S0026726.1:0-48211 GCA_000715115.1 Nicotiana otophora | reverse complement strand
GTCACGAATATTTCGGTCTTCTGTTAAGCTAACAATGTTTCTTCGAGCTCGATCGGGGCTAAAATCGACTCCGGGATTACAGACTCAATGTTCTCGAAGGCAGACGTTCTGACCACGGGTTCTAACTTGGTGGGACTCAGAGTCGATCTTCAATCTTTGGTTGTGATGTTCCGAGCTTAACCTGCCATGTCGTAGGCGAGCTCGATTTCGACCGTATACAATATAAAAGAGAAAAAACATGTTATTTGTGAGGAAGCTTATCCACCACAACACAAATAGCCTCTCTTTTTTTTTCTTTTTCTTTTTTCTCTCTTTTTGATGGAATTTTTTACATTTTAATATACAGTTAGCATTCTTTTGGATTCCTTATGCATTTCAAATAATTTTCTCGGTTAAATATTAATCCTCAACATTACCGATTGGTGCAATGTGTCAAGGTGTATAAAATATTTACTACATTTACTTTTCAATGGATGTATTTGGAAAAAACGAAATTTCAAATATCATTCGCGTAAGCGCAAAATTCTTATTGAGCCACCATCCAAATGGCGTCGTCCACGACTTTGAATGAAAAAAATTGTGAAGAAGGGAAATTGATGACTACTTGTTGGCCTCGAGTTTTAGAATATTAGTACTTCAAAATATTGACCCATTCATTGTATTCAATAAAATAGAAAATATTCTCGGTATACGCATGCCACTTTGAAAAAATTATATCCTCCATTTACTCAATTATACTAGCTTCCCATGAAGTAGATACATAATCCTTAGTCGTCTAGACGTACGACTGATATTTTTTCTGTGATTGTGTTTCTCTCATATTTCATTATAGTCCTTTGAGTTACCTATCAAGATTATTTTTATTTCTTTATTAAACCAATATAATCAATACATTTAAACATACATTAACATGAGAACACTAACAAAATAATTAGCTGCACAAATCTCTTGATAGAAAAAATTCGGCATTACTATCAGGACAAAGTTTTCGTTGGCTTTGTTTAGTTATCTTAGAAAATTCTAAATTGAGCAGGTATATATCCATATGTAAATTAAAAGAATATAATTCATGAATGATTAGACGTTTTTAAATAAATAAAAGCTTGGCTGCAAAGTAGGTTAAAGAACAAAAGGATGAAGATATTGACGGCATTTTGGCATTTAACAACCCAAGTATGGATCGCGGACAATTCTCTTCTGGAACTCGCTATCTGTCTTCTTCTCCTTCTTCTTGTCTGTTTATATTTGCAAAGTCGATCGATGTTAGTTGTAATAGTGAAAATAGAAATTTATACTGTTGAATTTCATTAGAGTACGAAAATGTCAATTCATATTGTAATCATTAGGATTAACGAGGTAACCATCCTACCTAACGGGTTTAAAGAACTTTATATTTCCTTAAAAAACAATTAGATTAGATTATTGGAGCAAATTTTTCTACTTGGTTAAATTGTTATAAGATCAAATTATTCCATTTTTGTTGCTTTAATGTGTCGTATTAGGCAATTCGATTTTAAAATAAGTCTTATCGTTGGAAAACTTGATCAGAAAATGTAAATGAAAAGTACCACTGCATATTTTAAAACGCACCATATATTATACTTAAGCATAATCTCAGCACGTAACAATTGTCATTTAATTTTTTTTTTTAGAAACTAGATAATTCTTATACTGAATCAACTGCTATATCTGAATGAAAGCGAAAGTGATGGTATGTCGTGTGCACGGCCAAATAACTAAGTCATTTATTTCTGTAAAAGGAACAGATGATCTCTATTAGGTACCGATTTATCATGAAGATACTATCATTTGTTATAAATTTCATAATATATGAATTGTGACACGATTAGGACCTATTTAATTAATTCTAATGCAACTTTTCTTTAGATACTCTTATTTAAGTATTCCTTCTTTCACATTTTATTCGGTACAAAATAGTATTGCAGAATTTAATATCAGAAATACCAAATTCTGTACTCTGTTATTACATTGCGTAGTTAAAACCGCGTCATATAAAAGTCTAGATTGGGTGGTTAAGAACTGCGACAGAGATTCACACGACACGATATCATTTCTACATTTTATTGTTCTTTCTTCTCTCCAAGTTAAACAATTTTAAACTGGGAATATATGAAGTTTTAAAATTTCTCGTTTCGTCTATGTCGTACTTTCAATCGTCATACACAATTGACAGTGTCAGATTTTAAACGAAAAAGCGGATCAGCTCACATTAAAAATTTATGCAAAAATAGTTTTAGGGCCCGTTTAGCCATAAAAAAATTTCACTTTTCCCGATTTTTTTTCCACTTTTTTCCCGAATAAGTGTCTGGCCATGAAATTTTTAAATCCAACTTAGAAGTTAAATTCCGAAATTCGAAAAACTCCAAAAAAAAAAAATTTTAAATTGGAATTTCACAATTCTAATGTCCAAAAGTCCACTTAGATTTTAGCTAAGTCCTCAACCGTGCGATTTTTTTCTACAAAAACTGGCTATTCAGTCACATATATACGCAACCAATCATCTCAAACTTACCACTAGAGGGTTATGGTGGGGTGAATAATATCCGTTAACTATAGGTGTTGGATTAGAGCCATGTAACTTGTAAGTGAAAAAAAAAACTATCTAAATTGTGTATTGCGAATTATTTTTGTAGCAAGACAACGTGAGTTTCGATTACACTGCATCATAAAGAAACAACACGTTTAATGTACTTACTTTTTATGCGTATTTGAAGTTGTCATTTGTACTAGTTGGTAACCTATACGTAGCTTTATGGAGTTTAAGAGAAAAAAATATTTAAGACTTTTAAAATTTATGGTATTAAAAGATTAAAAGGGTAAAAGCTTTGTGAGATGATAATATTTGTGTGTCTCTAAAAATTTTTCATTAGGGGTAAAATAAATAAAATAAAAATTTTAAAATTAAATTATTTCCAAACATAAAAATATGTAATTCTTTCTAATAAGGAAACTGCATACAAAAATTGAACGGAGGAAGTGTATATATCGTCACATGAAAATAATTTTTCGGCGTTTTCTTTTTACTCCGTCTGATATTTTTCTCTTCGCGGTCCTTTTCTCAACGTATACAGCATTAATTTCCACCTCTCAAATTTCAAGTGGAACTTATCTGTTTGCCTACAATTTTAGAATTGTCAAATTAAAGCCATGCATCTATTAGTATATTTTTGCTACGATCCTGCCTTCTTCTTCTGTTACTTATCTCTATAAATAGAAAGGATGTTGCCTCCTTATATACTCCAAAGCATACGACGTCATACTAAAAGTGATATTTCTTGTATTATAAACTAGAAAAAACAATATCTTTGGTTATGGATTCCCTCAAGAATCTCTTGCTCTCCCCTCTTCGTGGTTTCATCCACAAAGATTTCCATGATATCTTTGAGAGAATGACTCTCTTGAGCAAGCTTTTGTTTCTGGTAAATTTTCACTTAGTTAATTATTCTGCCCTAATTCTTGATTGCCGTAATGCTAGTAAATTTCATGGGTGGTCATTTAATTTTGTTTCATTATCCAAAAGTCACTTTTCTTTCTTTTGTTACGTAAAAGTTATTTCATTTTATATTCATTACCCAAAAATTACTTTTCTTTCTTTTGTTACACAAAAATCATTTTACAATGCTCTAGTTATCACAATAGTCACTTTGACCAGATTTTACAAATATTTCACTTTAAAAGTCTATTATGCCCTTGACATTATAAATCCTCTCATTTATGCAACACTTTCTATATTATATGCTATATAATATAATTTTACCCAGGTATTTTACTTATAATTAAAATAACTTAATATTATTTTATTTATTATTTTTATAATGTATTTGTACATTTAATTTTTTTCTTAACATTAATTTTTGAGATATATAAGTAGCATTATTAAATTTGTCGGTGATATTACCGTGAACAAATCTCAAGTCCACGTTCTTAATCATGCTTCATGAAATATTTTTAATAAGAATTATAAAATCAAAGCTCACTGATTTATCAGCCAAGTTATACTCATTAATCCAATAAATAGAATACTTGCATTTAGCACAATGATACATTGGATTATTACTTTCAACTAAATAATATCAACAGATAAAGCTTTAAAAAACTTAATATTAAACACAAATATATTTGAAACTTTTTCTAAAATTCTTATTAACTATAAAAAACTATCATTTGTTAAACAAATCTATTTTTATTATTTCAAATAAATATTAGAAATAAATATTTTTATTTTTTAATATCTAAAATATGTTCATGTTTGAATATGATTAAACAAATTGAGTGCCATGAAAAAATTAAATATATAGATATATTATAAAAATAATAAATAAAATAATATAAAATTATTTTACTTATAAGTAAAATACCTAGGTAAAAATATATTATATAATATAGAAGGTGTTATATAAATGAAAGAATTTATAATGTCAAGGGAATAATAGACTTTTCAAGTAAAAGTATTATAAAATCTTGTTGTTGTGACTTTTGTAATAAATAGAGTAAAGTAAAATGATATTTGTGTAACGAAAGAAAGAAAAGTGACTTTTGAGTAGTGAACACAAAGTTAAATAATTTTTATGTAACAAAAAAAAAATAACTTTTGCATAATAAACACAAAATTGAATGACCACTCATAAAAATTACTCTTGCTTCATCAGAAAAAACTAGATTTTACCTTTTGAACTAATGGGAAGACTGCCTCCGACGATAAATTTGCCCTGCTTTTGGTCCTTTTTGCTATTATTTTTTAAAAAAAGTACAAAGATCAAAGTTGAGAAAAGAAGGACTATCCTCTAATTTTTTTTATACTTTACACGTTAAATATGAAACATATGTGTGATTTTCAAATCGCAAGAAGTGGCAGTTTTCTTCATTTTCCTCTTGAATCGAGTTTTATTCGATATCAGCTGAACCGATATTATATTCAGCTGATTTAAGAACTTGTTCATTGTACGTGTGCTCCTCTGTAGATACGTACATTAATATATGCTACAAAGTACAAACTTAATACTAAAATAATATCTTACCTCTAGCTTGGAATTGTATTTTAGTTTGTTCTTCTTCCATGCCACACCTGCTTCATTTTGTTTTGGGTAATGTACGTTTTAATTATGCATGCAGATTGTTCATTTGGTTGATAAGCTGAATCTGTGGCACCGGCTACCAGTGTTGTTGGGGCTGCTTTATCTTGGAGCGCGGCGGCATCTGCATCAGGAATATAATTTGATCAACGTCGGTAAAACACCTATCGGCGTCCGATCAAATCCGGCCGATCACCCTTATCGAACTGCTGACGGTAAATACAACGACCCCTTTAATGAAGGTGCAGGCAGTGAACTTTCATTTTTTGGGAGGAATATGATACCTGTTGATCAGCATAATCAGGTATATTTTTGTGAGGTTATAAATTATAGATACGGTTTCCCTCCTATCTTAAAATTCAGCAATTGTCCAATAATCTTAGGAATGCTATGTTTATTTGAACTTTTAATAAATTATCAACCTCCTATATTCGATCTATATATGATTCATTATCGGCATCATGATATGGTTTTATTATTTTTTTTTCCTTTTCACAGTACTATTTGTTAACTTGACTTGTGTTCTTTCTTTTTCCGACACCATTTGTTTACCGTCTCTTTTATTTTAATTTGGTCGGTAGATTTTTGAGTTATGATTGTTATTTATAAATTACTTATTTGGAAGCATTTTTTTCGGTTTTGGTTTTGTTATTTTGTTAAACGAATCTTCCTTTCTTTGTTCAAACTTACTAATAGGTTAGATGAAAAAAGAAATGAAGAAAATATATCATGATACAAGAAAAAATAAATATACAAATTAAGAGGATGAAGTTTAATGTAACGGCCAAAGTAAACACTGCATTTTTGAAATCACTATTTTAGTTAGTGTTAAAATTTTGAGATGGCATGAGAAAAATGTCTATAGTTAAAAATTGAAGAGGAAGTTTGATTTTCAACACAAAGTTGTAAGAAATGTATGAGTTCATATAGTATCTCAAGTTAATTTAATAATTGGGTTCATAATTAAATATTTATTGATATATAAAAGATTTCTAAATACATATACAAAATCTCGGTAAAAGTTACTTGATTCATATGAACTCAAAGTAAATACTGATCTACTCGGTGCTAGAATTTTCATTAAGAGATGTCAAAATTTAAAATAAATAAATAAATACTATATGAATAAGACAAGGAAAGTCAATACATAATTTATATGCAAAAAATAATATTTTTTACCAATCAAAATAGTGTAATTTTTAGTTGGAATATGTGGCTCCGCCACCGGGTAGATCCGCCTCTTATAGGGGTAGGGGTTTGGAGAAATTTTATGTTTCTTCACGCGAAGAAATTAGGGGTGTGCATAGATTGGATCGGATCGGATTTAGCACATTTTGGATTGAAATTTCGGATTTCGGATTTTGAATTCTACAAAATGCAATCCGAATCCGATCCGAATTAATATCGGATCAGATCGAATTTTATAGTTTGGATCAGATAATTGTTCGGATTTTCGGATCGGATTATACGTATTGCTAATATAATCGGCTAATACATCTGCCTTATCTGCTTCTTCTGTGTTCTGTGTGCTCATCCAAACATCCCTTTGCTTTTCATCCCTTTTATCAACATTGCATCTTTAAGAAAATATTTCTCTAGAGGTTCGAGTTGTTATGCCACTAAGTTGCAAAACTCATACTTATATTTTTTTTGTAGAAGAGGCAGTACATCAAGAAAAAATCATGTTTCTTCAATTGTGAGGGTACTATAGCGCCAATATAGCTAAATCTAGCAATTGTAAAGATAATAATTTGGAGGAAGATGTAAAGGAAGTACTGACTATCTGAAATTAAAGTTTAGTATTTATGCCCTAATAATTTCGAATTTCGGATCTGATCGGATTAAAATTATACAATCCGAATTCGATCCGGATACCCAAAATTTTAATAAACATAATCCGAAATCCGATCAAAATATCCGAATTCGAATTGAGTGGTCGGTTTGAATTTCGAATATCCGATCCATATGCGCGTCCCAGTAGAAATCAATCAACAATACCTAACTAAAGAAAATGAACGTACAGTGCATGGCAACTTACAACGTTTGTCTCTTGCATTGACAATTATTAAGGTTAAGGAACAAAACAAACTTTTCAGATGTCTCATTTTGTTTCTGGCGCAAAGGTGACAGTGCATGCATGGTCCCAATTCGCCAAACTTAATTTCAGATTTAAAACCGTCTTAGGGGACCAGTACTTGCTCAATAGAAACAACAGTGCTCATAATATCTCTGTAGTCTTAGGCTATACTAATAATTAGGGCTATACAAGTTGGTATGCTTAAGCCCACCCATTGCCGAATTAAGCTAGTCAAATATACAGATTAATGGTATAGCTACTGACTTCATATTACTCTCTTCGTTTTAATTTATGTGAATTTATTTCCTTTTTAGTTCATGCCAAAAAGAATGACTCTTTTCCTTATTTGCAAACAATTATATTTATATTTATGTAATGATTTATAGCCAAACAAAATATATGTGCCTCATTTTACACCACAAGTTCAAAAGTCTTTTCTCTTTTAACTCCATGCCCAGTCAAATAGGTTCACATAAATTGAAACGGAGGAGTATTAATTAAACCATGCATATACAATTAAGTGCCTCATCAGTGAGCGGCCATGTATAGGTTTAGTAATCTTTTATAGATGACATAATTAACATATAATGAATGAGTATTAATTATATACACTGCCGGTGGATGAACTTTTACACCGTGGCGGAGGTAGCATTGTAGCTACGGGTTCAATTAAACCCATAAGTTTTGATTATGAGTATAAATTTGTGTGTAAAAATTCATTAAAATTATAAGAAATAGTAGATATGAACTCATAACTTTTAAAATATAATGTCATCAATGCTAAAAACCTTAAATATTGAACCCATAAAATTTAAATTTTGAATCCGCTTATGCTTTTACATTATCAATGTAATATCTCTAACAAGTTAGAGCAGGTTTTTGTTACCAAGTTATCATATCATGCTTGATTAAAGATTTATACTATGATTGTATGTCATTTTTCTTGATTATATAAATAATATATACAATAGTAGTGTTTATAATTTAATCGCTGAAAGGCTATATATATATATATATATAGCAGTAAATTATGATTGCATTAATCATGTCAAGGGTGTATGGCGACGAAGTTGCTCGTTCAATTCATTGGTAATATTGATGATCATTTATAGTTCGCTATAATGGTGGTATGGGACTATAGGTATTGGTACTCCTATTTCCTTTGCCGTGCACTCACAAGCTAAGAAGAAGAAAAAAAACCTACCAGAGTACTAGGATGCTAGTAACTAGTACAGGTTTTACAGGTTTACGTTAATTGATTTTGTAGCTCTTTATAAACTTGATTTTTGTTTTATGATCCTATCTTTTTTTTTTTTACACATAGGAGAATTATTTTTATACGTAAGAAATTTATCTTTTATACATAAGAGATCTAAAAACGTTATTTTTTTTTTAATTTTAAAATTTTAAAGGGGCATGATGTACAAATATCACCGAGATTTTAGGGTCGGACATGCCGTGTAGGATAGGCACTTTTGTCCAATAATTTGCGTAGTACATAGTACTTATTCAATAAGCTCAATGCTCACAAAATTCGTACAGTTATTAATTCGGAAGTTGGCATTTATTTTTGTAAAGGAAAAATCAACAAACCTAATTTATAGAGGCATACATATAATTAAGAGAATTAATTGAGTAAATAATGGGCTCTAAACTGTTTTTTTTTTCCTCTAAAAAAATGAAATGCAGTTAAAGAAGCCAGACCCAATGGTGGTAGCAACGAAGCTGCTAGCTAGGAGAAATTTTGTGGACACAGGAAAACAATTTAACATGATCGCTGCTTCTTGGATACAGTTTATGATTCATGATTGGATCGATCATTTGGAAGATACTAAGCAGGTCAGAGTTCAGATAAAGACTACTACTCCTTTTTACATGCCACTTCTAGAAACAATTTAATTAATTACGATATTCTTTCCTTAAATATGGAAAATTATTTCTACTTGAATTTAAGGTGTATATACTGACATTGTAATTAAGTTTTTACCTAATTGACGTATTTTTAGTCAATTATAACATGTTATTTACCCTTTATTCTAGATACTAATCAATTAAGCATTAAATAGAGCTACATACAAGTACCTTTTGAGTACTACTAGAGCAAATGGTGTAAACCTAATAGTATATTATTCGAAGGGAATAATTCAGTGATGTACATTTTTGGTACTGTAAATTTTATGCACAGATTGAGCTTAAGGCAGCTGAAGAAGTTGCAAGTCCATGCCCACTAAAGTCTTTTAAGTTTTTCAAGACGAAGGAAATTCCTACGGGCTTTTATGAAATCAAGACCGGTCATTTGAACACGCGTACTCCCTGGTGGTAAGATTACATACTAAAATTTTACATTTTTACATAAAATATTATGCTTATCAAGTTTTTTTTTAAAAACGTATTTTCTATTCTTTATATAGACGGTAAGTAATATGTAGTTGTACATGAAGGGATGGAAGTGCTATATATGGGAGCAATGCAGAAGTTTTAAAGAAAGTGAGAGCATTTAAAGATGGGAAGCTGAAATTATCAGCAGATGGGCTACTCGAAATAGACAAAAATGGGAAAATCATATCTGGTGATGTTCGAAACACTTGGGCTGGACTTTCGGCACTACAGGCTCTCTTTGTTCAAGAGCATAATTCTGTTTGTGACGCCTTGAAGGTACTAAATCATATTCAAATTTTAAGAATTAATCCAAATACTCGTCCACCTAATATTTTAAACTAAAGATAGCCAGTGGATATATGATATATGTATATTTCATGCATCATATACATATAATATGTATAATCTATGTATACCAGCCAGAAAAAGTAAACCCACTATTTGTGTAACAATCCCTACACTAAAAATGTGATATAATTACAGGTAACTATCCAATAATAGTAAATCAATAACCTAAATTTAAAAAAGGTTTATCTCCTACAGCTTAAAATCCTCGATATTATTATTACATAAGCTATGGACATTTGAGAATTTCTTTAACTTGATTTGCTATGTTGCAGAAAGAATATCCAGAATTGGAGGATGAAGAGTTGTATCGTCATGCAAGGCTGGTCACTTCTGCTGTCATTGCAAAAGTTCATACCATAGATTGGACTGTTGAGCTTCTCAAAACTGATACCCTTCTTGCCGGAATGCGTGCCAATTGGTTAATGCTCGCTCCCATATACTTCCTTCAATCACTTTTACTTGTCTATCCTACTTAAAATGCATTTTTATTTTTACTTGTCCACTATATTAAATCAAGAGAAAAACAAACTTTTTTTTTTTTTTCAGTTTTATCCTTATCATTAACTACTCATTCACCAAATAAATTTTCAACACTTTTGAAAATACTATCATTATTATGGGTAAAATTATAAATACACATTTTATTTTTTCTTTTAAAGGAAGTACAAAGTCAAATGTGGACAACTAAAAGTGAACGGATAGAATGGAGTACTAGTTTTATTTATTTTGTCATACTTCCATATTACTCCACTAGTTGGTGTCTAACTAATAATTTAAATTATATCGCAGGTATGGATTACTAGGGAAGAAGTTTAAGGATACATTTGGGCACGTTGGAGGTTCTATTTTGGGTGGTTTTGTAGGAATGAAAAAACCTGAGAATTATGGAGTGCCCTACTCCTTGACTGAGGAATTTACGAGTGTTTATCGGATGCATCAACTTCTACCTGATAAGCTGCAGCTGAGGAATATTGATGCAACACCTGGACCAAACAAATCTCTCCCTTTGACTAATGAGTAAGGCGTCATTAATATGTATATGGAGTATTATTCTACGTGGTAAAATACTATTTCGCCAAAAATAACATTTCACTATTTGCATGTATAAATTTGATCATAAGTATAAAAATAATAAAAAGGGCAGTCCGGTGCACTAAGCTCCCGTATGTGCGGGGCCCGGGAAGTGTAAGAACACAAGAGTCTATCGTACACAGCCTTACACTGCATTTCTGTAAGAGGTTGGTTCTACGGCTCGAACCCGTGACCTACTAGCCACATGACAACAACTTTACCAGTTACATCAAGGGTCCCTTCAGTTAAGTATAAAAATAATGACCAATAGTAATTGAAAATTTGAATTTTTTTTGTTTTCAAGTGAAATTAATAGAAGTTTATGATTTTTACTCCACGAGACTTTAACCTTTTCTTTAAAGTAAAATTCATGCTTAAATACAACTTAGCTTTCAAACGACTTTTCAACTTCAATTTCTAGTACATATTTTTTCGACTTCAATCAAATATTTTTCAAGCTAAGCCCCTACTAAATAGCTTGTGTTTACAAATGTAATTTTCATGAAATTGTAGGATTCCCTTGGAAGATTTAATTGGGGGCAAAGGAGAGGAAAATTTATCAAAAATCGGTTTCACTAAGCAAATGGTATCAATGGGTCACCAAGCCTGTGGAGCTCTTGAGCTTTGGAATTATCCAATGTGGATGAGGGATCTTATTCCTCAAGATGTCGATGGAACTGATAGGCCAGATCATGTTGACCTTGCAGCCCTTGAAAGTAAGTTCAAAAATATTTTATACATAGTTGTCAATTTAAACTATGATTATTAAACTTTACTTGTTATAAAAATTAAATCATAAAACAATATTATTTTTCATATTAAAGTAAATATGTATAAATTTCTCAAAAAATAGAAATAACTGGAGGTTCAAATTTTCAACGCCGGGTTATGACATGTTACTTTCCTAGTCCTTGCCATTTGTAACAACAACAATAACAACAAACCCTGTATAATTTCACATTGTAGTGTCTGGAGGGGGAGGGATAGAGTGCACGCTGACCTTAACCTTGTGAAGATAGATAGGTTATTTTCGATAGATTTCCGGCTCAAAGAAAAAGAAAAGCAGAAATAACAATTGGAACAACAATGAGATAGGTGATAAAATGATACAGAGATAAAATAATCGAAGCAAATGACTTTGTAACTTCCACCTAAGAAAACTATAAATTATACCACAACAATTTTAAACAAAAGATAATTTAAAAAATATTGTTTTTTTATTTAATTTCTCTTAGAACACTAGTAAATTACATCTTTCTAGTAATCCATTCCACACAGTTAATTGATTATGTTTGGATATATATGACAGTTTATAGGGACAGAGAAAGAAGTGTTGCTAGGTATAATGAATTTCGCAGAGGAATGCTGCAAATTCCCATCTCCAAATGGGAAGATTTGACGGATGATGAAGAAGTCATTAATACACTTGGTGAAGTGTACGGTGATGATGTAGAAGAATTAGATCTGATGGTTGGAATGGCTGCGGAGAAAAAGATTAAGGGCTTTGCCATTTCGGAGACTGCCTTTTTCATATTCCTAGTCATGGCATCAAGGTTGGTAAATAAGAAAGAAATAAGTTTTATTTAAATTCCATATAATGATAGTATTATAAAAAAGTTTACTAGCCGTGTATTTTAATTTAGTGTAGCACGTAACAAATCCTAATTTTTATGCATTATCGACTACAATCTTTTACGTGATGTATTATTATATAAAAGTTAAACTCATTTTTACATAAGTTATAGAATAGTAGAAATGATAATTGATCTGCCATCACATATTCAACTGTATTGATAATATAATTTTTTTAATGTGAGTAAAACTCAAATATTTTGAAGAATTACTAATAGACAGTGGTGGAGCCACCTTATAGCAAGGGGTATTAACTGACACCTCTTCGTGGGATAAATATACTTTATATATAGGAAAAACAATTATATGTATATATACTATATGTTGACTCCTCTTGATATTTTCATATGTTCACTTTTATATATTTTTACACCCCTTAATAAAAATCCTGACTCTGTCAGTGCTGCTGATAGAAAGTTGATTTGCAAATATGCAGGAGGCTAGAGGCAGACAGATTTTTCACCAGCAATTACAACGAGGAGACATATACAAAGAAAGGATTGGAATGGGTGAATACAACTGAAAACTTGAAAGATGTATTAGATCGACATTACCCTGAAATAACTGAGAAATGGATGAACTCAAGTAGCGCATTCTCTGTTTGGGACTCTACTCCAGAACCTCACAATCCTATTCCACTCTACTTTCGCGTTCCTCCTCAGTAAATCCATCATTTTACTTATTAAGGCAGCCGCATATTGGGATTCTACAATATTACTGCATGTTTTATCAAATGTTAATACGAAAATAATGTGCTTGATTTAATTTTACCTGCTAGTTTGTAATAAAGTGAGATGATTATAGCGGGCCAAATTTATTGTTTACTTTTTCTAGCCGGTATATATAGACTATACATTAATTATACACAGTTATACACATACTATATATGAATTATATATACTCGTCGGGTATTTTTAGTTTAAGACAGTGCCGGCTCGACCCCTGTGACTAAAGCGAAAGCTTTAGACCCCAAAAATAGGAGGCCCCAAAATTTACTGATTAATTATAAGAAATTTTTTGGATCATTTACTGGTTTACTGCCAACTTACAAACAATCAGTAGTCCCATACTTACATATTTTATATTTTATGTTATGTTTTAATAGATGTACTTGAGTTCATTATGAATAGAAGTGGTCGACAATTAAATCTGTAGTTACTTTATACTTATTTCACTCTAATTTGAATCACTTTTGTTTACAACTTTAGTTGTATATATTTTTTTCTTTTCAAGCTACCATAGACACGTTTCAAATAAATTAATCCGTGAAAAAGCTCCAAATTAGAATATAAGTATTTAGCACATGATCGTTGCTTTGGAAGGCCGTGATCAAAATTATATTTTAAAAAGTCTTATTTAAGATTAACAAAGTTTCAATAAAGATTGGATTGGTTACATTATCAATTGGAAAAAAGATTGCTCTATAAAAACTGATCATAAAAAATAATTATCAACTTTGCATCTCAAAAAAATAAACTTCAAAAAGAAAAATATGAGAATTTTATTAAATTCGTCTAAGGCCTCATGTTAAAGATTTAGCTTTAGACCAACTACTCTATTGAGCCGCCTCTAGTTTAATTAGGTAGACGGTTATTTGAGTTAATTTTTCATAATTTTAATTATTATATACAATAAATTAATCGAATGTGATATCAGTAAATTTCCTGAAAAAACAAACCGAACCAAACCATTTCGACTCTATATCCGTCCATTTGAAACAATTTACACTTGTTACTCACCTAGGCCCATTGGACAAGAGAATTAGTCATTATTCCTTCATAGGCCTAGTTTATTAACAACAAAGAATGATTTAAAAGGATCTAAGATATCCTTTCCTATCCCAACCCAAAGAAGAAAACTATAAGATGATAGAATAAAACTTTCTCCTTATCTACGTCATCCTAGACCATAATTAAGGAACTAAGTATTTCGATTTTAACCCGAATTCTTTCAAATCCGAACCAACTATCTCCGCAAGTCATATAATAGTAAAAACACATACGGGGAGCTCAATGAGGAACCTAATTAAGTCGAAAATTTCCTCCTTATAATCTCTAATAAAAATTCATTCCATGTATCAATGGGTCCTGGCAAGCACCAATGGATGCAGTCGCTATAGCCCTTCATCCATTTATTACCCCAATAGGCTCCTGGATGTCCATCTGCTCTCATTAACATGGCTCTACTCACATCCATTATCTCGAAATTGTTCCCCATTTTCTTCCCATCTTTTCTTGCTCTTTCAACTTCTTCAATTTGAATGTTTCTAAACTCCCAATCTTGATCACAAATTTTAACTTCTTCTCTTGCAAATGGTCTTGTTCTATTGCAAAAACCTCCTTCATTCCATGCTCCATTCTCAAATTGACCCGCCGAAAATGTTCTCAAAAGTACAACAATACCTGAATATCAAAGGCGGATGCAGACTTTTAGCCATGATTCACCCGAACTTAAATTTTTCGGTCGATATTGTCATTTTAGCAATGTGTTTGTGATACTACTAAAATTTCAACAAATATTATACTTGAATTCTTAATTTCATACGTTAAGAATTTTAGTAATTGAACCCATCAAGTTTAAAATCACAACCCGCTTATGTACCTGAGCATTCCTCACAATCATTTATGTACTTGAAAGCAGCTTGAAATGCTCTTCGAATAGCATATCCTGGGCCAAGATCTTGGACTCCTGCTTCCCCACAATAAACACATCCAATAAGATTGTCATTTTCATAAAGGTAATTGGGCCGAAGGAACCAGTGCCCATCTGAGAAAATAGCATAATCTACGTTGGGTAAATGTTGGGTCCAATTTCCATTTATTTTGTCCAAATGTAAGTCAAAGCCGCCCGTGAATGAGCCGTTGATTACTCTCTCAGTGGCAAAGACAAAGAATTCTGTGCGGAGGACCATAAGAGTGAAGTTGTGACGAGGAAATATCCATGTTCTGAATTTGTCTTCTGCATCCTTGTAAATGTCTGTTGGAGTTTCTTCCTGCAATTAATATTTTTCATTCTATTAGTGATAAAATGATTCATAGCACCGGGTCATATTTACTGGTTATTGTTTTTGCATGTCATTTATTTTCTGTTTCTTATGTCGCTGTTATTCTTTCTATGATTTTTGTTGACGGTACTGATATATTGTCTCTTCTCGCCTTTTTCGTCTTCTTGAGCCGAGGATCTATCGGAAAACAGCTTCTCTGCCCCATCGGAGTAGGGGTAAGGTCTGCGTACACACTACCTTCCCTAGACCCCACTTGTGAGATTTTACTGGGTCGTCGTCGACTCGTCGTTGTTGTTGTAGTGATAAAATGAGTTAAATTTGCGTTAAATTATGACACTTAATTCTCCTAGAAAATGCATAATCAAGTTGCACATTAATAACTTAAGAAAATCATAATCTGATAAAAATTTCTAATTCAAAGTCTTGCTTTGTTGCGTGTGAAAGAGTGTATAGCTCTAAAAGAAAGTATTGAATGGTAAAATCATACTTAAAGTCTAAGTATGACCACCAAAGTCTCTTAGAACGATTAATAAATAGTGATAAAATTGAGAATGCATATCAGATCTATGAAATGGGCAAGAGATGAGAGCAGTTGGAGAATGAGACACAAAAGTCCGAAAAATAGTTCAACCACTTCCTAATTTGGCTGGATACAACGATTAAGATAAAGGTTAAAAAATATTGATTAGTATTTGTCGAAAAAAAATGTAAGGATAACGTTGGCAGTTATAAAAAGAGTTTAGATATATGTATTGCTAAATGCTAATGTAAAAATACTTACTCAAGCATGTCACGTAAAAAGATATTTAGTTAATTTTATTTAATAATATTAATTGATAATCTAGGATTATTAAATAGGAGTAACTTTTTAAATAGATTTATATAAAGAGGGACTTTTCTTTTCTTTTTTTTAAATTTTCATATCGTATAAATTGTTTTAGATGTTATTTAAATAAATGAGTTTAATGTTTCGAGAACAAAAAAAAATACTCCATCTTCTATCGACATAAATAAATAATAAATAAAGATAAATGTACGTAATTTGCAAGTTGCGACATTCGCGTCCGAATTAACGGAACTTAGGGGGACAATGTTTGTCTTTGTGCTAGGAGTGGCTGAGTCAAACTGACAACAAAAACCTACTACACCTTTTTATAAGTTAGCTTATTTCAAGAATTTAAAAGTGGCAGAATCAACAGATAATAATCAAAAATGACGCGCAAAGAACTCGAATCTCTATGCTACTTAACCTTCTTTTAAAGTATTTTCAATAATTAATATTGGTGCATCTAATCATGCAGTCCAAGACGTGATACTCGAATTACGATTTTCATCCTTTATTTTGTCGGAATGCATCTAACTAAGATTAGCTATTTCCATTATGATATGAAATTGAAATTAAGATTTTACCGAGGGTATAAAATGTAACGTATATAATTAGGTTATTTATAAAGTAAGTACAATTTTTTTCTAATGTTAAGTAATACTAAACTTTATGCTAATTTGTTAACTACACTATCATGTAAACTTTTTTTTAATATTATCAGTGCTTTTACAGGATCAATATATATAAAGTTTAATCTGTTATAATAAATTAGTAGTTATTATTAATTATTAAGATAATAATTAAAGTTTATCATCAAATTATATTCTTATTAACTTACGAATAACTTAAATGCACTGTAGTGTAGAAAAGAATTGCACATTAAAAATTTTGTTTAACATATTGTAGCATGTATGTAACAAACCTTATTTACCTTGATATAAACTAATTTATTTTTATAGACAATTACACATTATTATCTTTTGTAGATTACTAGATTGTATAAATATATTATAGCCTTAAGCGCGAAAAACTTAAAACTCTGACGAAATTTATCCAAATGACAATAGCAACTCAGTTAATTGTCAATACTAACCGAAGATAAAAGGCAGAGAAGGGACTCCATATGGTTCCTTGCGAGCGAATCACCAATGAATGCCATTGTCTTTCCTTTTACAAATGTTAAAAATGTGTTAGCGTTGAAACGGGGGAGCATACATTGGTCTGGTTTCCATCTCCAGTGCATGAAATCTTTATCTGGTCTTCCGTTCAACAAACAGTTTTTCGAATAGGGGATTGTCGGACAGCTTAAGTTTGTATAATACAAAGAACTCTTCTGCTGATCCCGAACCCAGCTACCATTAAACAAGTCACAATCTGACGTGTTATTATCTGCAAAAAATATTAAGAAACAGTTAATTGGCAATGGTGCATGTCGTCCTAAGATTAATATTCCTCCCATTTCATTATATATGGTGGCGTTTTGACACATATCAAAAAGCATCGTTAGAACTTGTGATCTTTAACGACATGTCTATGGCTATAACTAGAGCATATCATTAAGGATACATAAAAAGTTTAAAGTCAAAGGAGAGAGTTTTCAAATACTATAAAAAGTTGTCATTTTTTTTTTTTTTTTTTTTACAAAGTAAAAAGAAAGAGTGTTTATATAAAATGAATATAAGTATTCGTAATGAATAAAGAAATAAAAATGGAACTATGATGAGTTATTGAGAACTTGCCAATTAGTAGTTGAGGTTGAATCATGTGTAAGGAATTATTAGGACGAGCTGCATCATCTTCTTTGTTGTTTGTTGTGAAGTTGACGATGGGGCTGAAGGAAAAATAAAGCATATAGAAGGTGAAAAGCATGGTTAAAAAGAGTGAATAGAACAACAAGAAACCTGGGCTTCCCAAGTTTAAAAACTTCTCCCCCCTTAAAATGTAGTTCTGAACATTCTTTCGTGTCTGTACAGAACACAATTCCATGTCTGCTCTAAGACGAACCCGCACTAACTAGCTATAAGTAACAGAGACAAAAAGAGAAGTACTAGATACAAAGCACGAAGATCCAGAGAACGCTAGCTACGTATTGGATCACTAAAAAGATTAATTAAGGAGGAATTTAATTGAGCCTATAATTTTCGATGCGGAATAAAAATTTATTAAAATTACAAAAATAGTTCAGATGAACTCATAACTTTAAAAATATAATGGGTTTAATGCTAAAAAATTAAAAATTAAACTCATAGAGTTTAAATCTTGGATCCCCCTCTACGTGGAAACAGACGAAAAGAGAGAGAGATGTATACTAATCCCTCTGATCCACTTTAATTGATTTTTTGATTTTTTTTTTGTGGTCCATGATATTTGATTTTTCAGATATCAAAAATGAATTAACTTCTCTTTTTCAAAGTTATCCTTAGAGTAAAGAGCATAGAAATATTTATTTATATTTTTAATGAACAAATTAAGGTTAATATGATCAATTTTATTGTTAATTAATATTAAAAAATAAATTCATTAATATATGTGAAAAAAGTCAAAAACAAAATTAAATAAAATAGATCGGAGGGAGTATTGGACACGGTTTAAAATATATTCTTATACTTTTATGAATGGGCCAGGGGACGGTTCACTTTTCGTCAGTACAATACTGATTAGGTAATCCCCAACTGCATCTCAGTGCAGTACTGCACTAAAGCACATGATCAGTTGACCCAACATATTACAGCAGTTTATTTCGTTCCCTCTCCACCAAATTTTATTTTTTGCTATAATATCCAGCTCTTTCTACATCGAAACTTTCTCCGATCTGACATATGCTTGGAACATGACAGCCAAGTAAATTAGGCTTGTAACATGACAGCCAAGTACTGAAGATTGACTTCGAGTCCCACCGAACTTGAACTCGAGGTCGGAACGCCTGCCTTCGAGGAGCAGTGAGCCCGGTGTCGACCTTAGCCTCAAACGAGATTGGAGAAACATTGTCGAGTTAACTAACAAAAGACCGAAATATCCGTGATCAGTCGGATATTGCGGCGAGAATCTCATCACGTATCAGTAAAGAACCGACAACCAACGAATCAAGAGATCTTTTATCTTTTATAGAATTGTACCTAAAATAAGATTGCTTTACTATATAAAGGAGGGTCTAATTATTCATGGGACATTGTAACACGCATCCCAAAGCAATATATTGTTATTCTCTTTAAGTTCTTATTATTCTCTTGTTGTTCTATTCTGATATCGATCAAGGTATTTTTGGCTCGAGGATGGCTAACCTTCCAGGGCTAAAACCGTTCAATTCGTGTGGTTTGCATTCACTTTTCATTACTTATTTCAATTGCAAACTGATTTATCGTTTTGTATCAAGTTAGATCACGTATCCTTAAAACTACTTACAAATTCAATCGTTATCCGATTGAGGGTAAACAGTTTGGCGCCTACCGTGGAGCTAAGGATAATAGTGGTTATTTGATACAAATCTCCACAACACACTACTTTATGCTTGTTCTTTGAAGTGTCTTTAATTTCAGGTTAAAACACAAAATGTCAAACTCTCAATCAGCAGCACCCCTACATGTGGACAACGAGTTCGGCCATCAAGGTGAAAATAACAACATAGCACCTGGTGACGAGGTACCGCCTGTTGATCCCATTGGAATTCCGGTCGCGGACCCGATTGACACTAATTTACATGTGGCTATCGACGCAAATTTGCCTACTGACCCCGAGAATAGCGTCCGCGGTGGAGCCCGATCGGCAACTCAAAACACACAAAATATTGGAGGAGACCGACAGGTAGCGATATCTCAGTTACAGAATCAGAGCCGTACACCGAGTAAGGTTGAACCCGGTCCACCCCAGCAAGTCACCCGCAGGACTGAACCGATCTCAGAAAGGTCAAATGAATATGAATTGGGGGCTAACCCCGAGATTATAAAGATGCTCGAAGAGCTGACAAAACGGATAGAATCAGGGGAGAAGAAAATCGAAGCTAATGACAAAAAGGTGAAAACCTACAATTCTAGGGTAGACCAGTTCCCAGGAGCACCGCCAATATTGAAAGGCCTGGATTCAAAGAAGAACATAAGTAACTGTCATGAATTTTCTTGCTCTTCTTTATCTGACTTCCTCTACTATTCAAAAGAATCATCCAGCAAAGCAGGAGGATTAATTACTTCCATAGTACTTTTTCTCAGCCGACGACGCTTGCACGATTGCCTTATCATTTCAGCTATTCTATGTTTCCTTTTTGGCCGTCCATTAACAAGGCAAAATTCCTTCATCCCAAAGTGAATAGGTTTGTTGCGAATCAAAAACCATATTTTATTTTCTTTCTTTATCTTAATTTCCCTTAGCAACAAGTAATGGCACAAGATGTCGTGAAAGTAACTCTTCCAGCAACCAAGATTTATGTCAAAATATTGATCTGAACAGGCTTTACGTAAAAAAGGAAGTACAACACTAGGATCCGTCCAAATAATAGAATTTTTCAAACTCTCTATAGCATAACCCATCCTACACCTAACTGTCACTCTACCGGAAAAATAACCAGTTTCGTCTTGAACTGTTTTAAGATTGTATCTCATCTTCATAGGTGCAGGTGGATCATCATGCAAGTTTTCCTACATATTCAAATGCATAGTAGCAAAAACTTTTAACTAGTTACAACCAATAACAACAACCCAGTATAATCTCACTAGTGGGGTATGGAGAGGGTAGTGTGTATGCAGACCTTACCCCTACCCTGGGGTAGAGAGACTGTTTCTGATAGATCCTCGGCTCCCTCCCTCCGAGAGCTCCCCACCTTGCTCTTGGGGTAACTCGAACTCACAACCTCTTGGTTGAAAGTGGAGGGTGCTTACCATTAGTTACAACCAAAATTTCAAAACAGTAAATTAGCAAAAAATTTTAACTAGTTATATAAGAAATCTTACATCAAAACATAAAAGATTATTAAATTTAAACATAAGAGATAATAGAATAAATATAAGAGATCATATAGAAACTTTAAACTAGTTATATAAGAGATCTTACAACACTTTTAACTAGTTACAGTAATAATTTTAAAATAGTAAATTAGCAAAAATTTTAAACTAGTTATATAAGATATCTTACAATAAAACATAAGAGATATTAGAATAAACATAAAAGATCACATATATATATATACACACACACACACACACACATTAGCAATTTAAGACATTTAAACATTTGAGAAATATCATTAACTTCAAACGTAAAATAAAAACGGAGAAGAAAAACAACAATCACAATCGATACAGAGTCCTCGAGCTATATTTGTATTTCGAGCAGCAAATTTGACATTATTTGTGTTTCATTTTCCCTAGTTTCGACAAATTCGAGTGGAACAAAAAAATTGAATTATCTCATTTTTCCCAGCTTGGAAATTATTTGTGTTTCAAGCAGCAAATTCTTGCTCATCCGTCACTTCCACCTCCTCTGCACCATCCTTCTTTGACTCGTCCCCATCGTCATCTTTTGTTGTTTGTTCCTGGTCAGTTTTCTCCTCTGCACTATCTTTCTCTGACTCGTCCCCATCATCATCTTCCGTTGTTTGTTCCTCGTCAGTTTCCTCCTCTGCACTATCTTTCTCTGACTCATCCTTATCGTAATTTTCCATTGCTTGTTCATTGTCAGTCTCCTCCTCCGATTTTTTCTCGTCACCTTCTTGTGACTCAACCTTATCTCTATTGGACACCGACCCAAAAATAGTATCGTTCGGAATAGCTTCCATCGTCATCGATCTCTTGTGATTTGATTGACAAAAGAAAAGGGGATTTTAAAAAGCAATAGAATGACAAGAAATAATGGGGATCTTAGAACATAGCAGAACAAAAAGGACTAGAAAACACAAGAAAAATAGAGAATTTAGAAGCCCTCTTTCCCCGTTGAAATGGACAGAAGGTTTTCAATCGAAGGGGTTTGTCTTTCCAGAGAAGTTTTCCTATTGTAAAGGAAAAATATTTGATTTTGGTTTACAAACAGGTCCTTTCATATTTTGAGTTTGCAAAGGTAGGCTTCTATATTGCCACATAGGAAAATATATAAAAAATAATAATTAAAAAAGAAAATATTAAAGTAGGTATGGACATTTACTTAAATTCAAATTGTTAATAGCCATATCATCCTAAAAGCTCCAGAGAAGGTACACTAACTTCCTCAATTAATTCAATCATAGATATAGCGATAATACTAAGTGAAGGGGATAAAGCTTGAATGAAAATTAATTAAAAGAAGATATTAACTAAATAGAAAAAAATATAATAATTAGAAGTTTACGATGAAAGTTATTTTTACCAAATAATTCAGTCTCGTTCACATCAACCTTATTTATCAATTGATCATATGGTCGTAGATCAAAGATATTCATTGGGAAAAGTGTATCAGTTATTTCAGCCACTGTTGTCCGTTGAGAAAAGGTCAAACTCAAGTTATGTTTTATGGTGTTGAACATCTCTTTATATTGACAAACGATAAAGTTCGCCATAAGATATAATACAAGCTCATTAATTTGTGTTCTAAAAAGATGCAGCACTGACTTGCCAATAAAAGCATGTATCTGATCCCCTACAAAGAAATCACATTACATACATACATATAGAAATTAAACAATTATGCGCGCGGATCCGATGACGATCCCTAAGAAATTCTGCATGCCCGAGATTGCTAAGTATAACGGAACGACCGACCCAAATAAGCATGTATCCTAGTACACATGTGCCATCAAAGGGAACGACTTAGAGGATGACGATATCGAGTCTGTCCTATTAAAGAAGTTCGGGGAAACATTGTCAAAAGTGGTTATGATATAGTATCACAACTTACCTCCTAATTCTATTGATTCATTTGCTGTGCTTGCAGATTCTTTTGTGAAAGCGCACGTCGGGGCCATCAAGGTCGAGACCAGAAAATCGGATCTTTTCAGAGTAAAACAGAAGGATAACGAGATGCTCAGAGAGTTCGTGTCCCGTTTTCAAATGGAACGAATGGACCTGCCATCGGTCGCTGATGATTGGGTTGTTCAGGTTTTCACCTAAGGGCTCAATGTTCGAAGCTCGGTAGCTTCACAGCAGTTAAAACAAAACCTGATAGAATATCCGGTCGTTACTTGGCCCGACGTGCAAAATCGGTATCAATCGAAGATCGGAGTGGAAGATAACTCGGGGCCCATTCGGGGTCTGTTTATCCCGTCAGAAACATCGACAGAGTCAAGAGAGACATCGATCGAGAGCCGAGACCAAATAGCCGTATAATGGGGACCGAAGAAGCAGTGGGTCCGGGCGGAACTGTATAAGAAACGAAAGGAGAAATGACCGAGGCTAGAGCAACTAGGGACTCATGACCAGAAACAGCTTCGATAGGCCCATCGGGCCTAAAGAAGCACCAAGGTTACCGGAATACAACTTTAATATCGATGTTGTCGCCATTGTATCAGCTATCGGACGCATAAAAAATATCAAATGGCCTCGACCTCTACAATGTGATCCAATCCAAAGGGATCCTAACCAGATATGTAAATATCACGGCACTCACGGCCAAAGAACGGAGGATTGCCGACAGTTGAGAGAGGAAGTATCCCGATTATTCAACAACGGGCATCTTCGAGAATTCTTGAGCGACCGAGCCAAGAATCATTTTAGGAATAGGGATTCGAACAAATAGACCGAACAAGAAGAACCTCAACACATCATTAACATGATCGTTGGTGGGGTCGATGTCCCTCAGGGGCCAATGTTGAAACGTACCAAATTGTCCATCACAAGGGAAAAACGAACTCGAGATTACATACCGGAAGGAACCTTGTCCTTTCGACGAGGATGCGGAAGGGGTCGTGCAACCCCACACTGATGCGCTGGTAATATCTGTACTCATAAATAAAATTCGAGTTAAACATGTATTAATTGATCCATGTAGCTCGGCCAACATCATCCGATTGAGGGTTGTGGAGCAGCTCGGTCTACAAGATCAAATCATGCCTGCAGTCTGAGTTCTAAATGAATACAACATAGCATGTGAAACCACTAAGGGTGAGATAACATTACCGGTAAACACCGTTGGTACCATCCAGGAAGTTAAGTTTTATGTAATCAAAGGAGACATGAGGTACAACGCTTTGTTCGGAAGGCCATGGATCCACAACATGAGGGCAGTACCCTCAACTCTGGACCAAGTGTTAAAATTCCCAACACCAGGCGAAATTAAAACAATCTACGGAGAACAGTCAGCCGCAAAGGAGATATTTGCGGTCCAAGAGGCAATTCCAATATCCGTACTTGCAATGACTGACAAAGTGGCCGAGTTCGATCACAAAGCCAGAAACTAAATAGCAATTACCGACACCAGCTCCGACCCAACCGGAGAAACAGGGAACTGATGAAGATGATGATTGTGATTACGGGGTACCTAGGTCTTTTATAGCCCCCGATGATTCCGACGCCACTAAATCGACGATCGAGGAGTTGTAACAAGTCGTATTGGTCGAGAACCTACCCGATCAAAAGGTATAACTAGGCACGGGGTTAAATTCCGAGCTCAGGAAAAAACTCATTCAGTTTCTTATAGCTAACATAGATTGTTTCGCTTGGTCCCACCTTGATATGACAGGAATCCTGCTGGAGATAACCACTCATAAACTAAGCCTGGACCCGAAATCCCATCCGGTGAAGTAGAAAAGGAGACCCCAGTCCGAGATCAAACATGCTTTCATCAAGGACGAGGTATCTAAACTCCTTAAAATAGGTTCCATTCTGGAGGTTAAATACCCTGATTGGTTAGTGAACGTAGTGGTAGTCCCTAAAAAAGGGAATAATTTAAGAATGTGTGTAGACTATAAGGATGTGAATAAGGCATGTCCCAAATACTCTTTCCCTTTGCCCAACATCGATCGCATGATCGATGCCACGGCCGACCACAAGATCCTCAGTTTTCTCGATGCCTATTCCGGGTACAACCAAATACGGATGGACCCGGGTGACCAAGAAAAAACCTTATTTATCACTAAATACGGCACCTACTGCTATAAGGTGATGCCATTCGGGTTAAAACACATCGGTGCCACTTACCAATGCCTAGTAAATCGGATGTTTGAGGAACAAATAGGGAAATCAATGGAGGTTTATATTGACGATATATTGATTAAGTACATGCGAGCAGAGGACCATTTAAAACATTTGCAAGAATCCTTCAACATATTGAAGAAATACAATATGAAGCTGAACATGGAGAAATGTGCATTTGGAGTTTAGTCAGGTAAATTCCTCGGATTCATGTTATCCAACTGGGGAATCGAGATCAACCCAGACGAGATCAAAGCCATCGAAGATATCACGGTTGTGGACAACGTAAAGGTCGTGTAAAGGTTAACCAGGCGCATAGCCGCCTTGGGCGATTCATCTCAAGGTCCTTCGATAAGAGCCACTGGTTCTTCACACTATTGAAGAAGAAGAAGAAGAAGAAGAAGAAGAAGAAGAAGAAGAACTTCTCGTGGACCCTGGAGTGCCAACGGGCCTTGGAGGAACTCAAGCGGTATCTATCGAGCCCACCACTGCTCCACACGCCGAGGATATAGACGAACAACTATACTTGTACTTGGCAGTATCGAAGATAGCGGTAAGTGGAGTCTTGATCTGGGAAGAGCAAGGTATGCTATTTCCAATTTACTATATTAGCAGGACCCTAGGTGAGGCCGAAACTAGGTATCCTCACCTAGGAAAGCTGGTGCTCGCTTTGCTAAACGCCTCCAGAAAGATAAACCATACTTCTAATGTCACCCCATATGTGTCGTGACTACTTACCTATTGAGAAATGTTATGCACAAGCCCGAGATCTCAGGGCCGGTTGGCCAAATGGGTCATACAAATGAATGGGTACGATATTGAATATCGACCCCGAACCGCCATTAAGTCTCAAATTTTGGCAGACTTTGTAGACGACTTTATGCCGGCCCTAAGACCCGAGGTCGAAAGAGAGTTATTAATCAACTACCTCCTCGGGGATATGGACCCTCTTTACGAACGGCGCCTCGAATGCAAAAGGGTCCAGACTTGGCATCGTATTGAAGCCACCAACATGCAACATAGTTAGACAATCTGTTAGGACTGTGAAATTGACTAACAATGAGGCCGAATATGAGGCCATGATTGCATGTCTCGAACTAGCCAAAAACCTAGGGACAGAGGTAATTGAAGCTAAGTGCGACTCCCTCCTTGTGGTAAACCAAATTAATGGGACGTTCCAGGTCATAGAATAACGAATGCAAAGGTACCTGGATAAATTATAGGTAACATTACATTGATTCAAAGAATGGACTTTGCAACACGTACCTTGGGATCAAAATAGTGAGGTCGATTCCCTCGCTAACCTAGGGTCATTGTTCGAGGACGACGAGTTCAACTCGGGGGAAGTCGTACAACTTATAAGATCGGTAGTAGAAGAAGGTCATGCCGAGATTAACTCGACGAGCCTAACTTGGGACTGAAGAAATAAATATATAGAATACCTGAAGATCGGAAAACTGCCATCGGATCCAAAGGAATCGAGGACCCTACGTACAAAGGCAGCCCGGTTTAGCCTATCCGAAGACGGAACCCTGTTCAGAAAAACATTCGATGGCCCACTCGCGATATGCCTAGGACTAGGGAACACCGAGTACATTTTGAAGGAAATCCACGAAGGCACCTGCGGAAATCATTTAGGCACTGAATCATTGGTTCGAAATGTTATCAGAGTCGGCTATTACTGGATCGATATAGAAAATGACGCAAAGGAGTTCGTATGAAAATATGATGAATGTCAAATACACGCTCTGATGATTCATCATCCCGGGGAATTGTTACACTCGGTTTTGTCACCATGGCCGTTCATGAAGTGGGGAATGGATATTGTTGGCCCCCTCTCATGGTCACCCGATAAAGCTCAATTTATATTGTTTATGACTGACTATTATTTTAAGTGGGTGGAAGCCCAGGTATACGAAAAGTTAAGGGAGAAAGAAGTCATCGATTTTATTTGGGACCATATCATATGCCGATTCGGAATGCCGACCGAGATCGTATGCGATAATGGGAAATAATTCATTGGTAGCAAAGTATGTAAGTTTATCGAAGATCATAAGATCAAAAGGATCATGTCAACACCTTACCACCCTAGTGGGAATGGACAGGTAGAATCGACCAACAAAACCATACTCCAAAACCTCAAAATGATGCTAGCTGACGCCAAGGAAAAATGGAAGAAAATCCTACCCGAAGTATTATGGGCATATCGAACGACCTCATAGTCCAGTACCGGGGCCACCCCTTTCTCACTAGTCTATGGTGCCGAAGCTCTAATATCGGTCGAAGTCAGAGAGCTAAGTCTCAGGTTCCGATATGCAACCAAGGAATCAAACGGTGAGGCTATAAACACCAGCCTAGATTTATTGGATGAAAGGCGCGAAGCAGCCCTTGTCCGGTTGGTCGCCCAAAAGCAACAGATCGAGAGCTATTATAATTGAAGTACCAACCTTCGACACTTCAATATCGGGGACTTGGTACTAAGGAAGGTTACACTAAACACCTGAAACCCGAACGAAGGGAAGTTGGGGCCGAACTGGGAAGACCCTTATCAAATTATCGAGATCACCGATAAAGGATCGTACAAACTCGAAATAATAAACGGTGAGCAACTACCGAACAACTGGAATATAGCTCATTTGAAGTGATACTATTGCTAAGGTACGATCCCGTTCATTTCCTTTTATTTATTTACATTCCGAACTAACACTTGCAGGGAATCATCAAAGAATGATACAACCTTTAGGCCCGAAAGCACGCGTTGCACTCTTTTTCCCTTGAACCAGTTTTGTCCCAAATGGTTTTTCCGGCAAGATTTTTAACGAAGCAACAAGTAAAGCAACAAGTAAATCGTACTAACTTAAAATTGAAGGCCGGTTACGAACCTGTATCGAAGACCACAACAGTATTCGAGGCCTCTCTTCGATCGGCCCCGAACACTGGGGGCATCACCTTCGGATAACAACTTTAGCAAGGAAGGAAACTTTATGATTCAATGGTCTCGGCTCCATCGGTAGGATTTACTGTAAGAGTCAAACATTCAAATAAACAGTACCCTCATAGACCGCTCGATCCCTAACACAACGCTTGCACACATGTGTAACTATTACGCATAAGAGCCTCCAGCTTTTCATCACCCACTCGGAAAGTGAGTTCTCCAGCTTCCACATCAACAAGAGCCTTCCCCGTAGCAAGGAAAGGTCTTCCAAGAATAATCGGCACCTCATAGTCCACTTCACAATCAAGAATAACAAAATCCGTGGGAAGAATGAACTTATCAACATTAACTAATACATCTTCAATCACACCCAACAGTCTCTTCATTATACGATCGGCCATTTGTAATCTCATTGATGTGGGTCTTGGTTTCCCGATTTCCAAAGTCTTGAAAATCGAATAGGGTATCAAATTGATACTCGCCCTTAGATCATAAAGAGCTTTAGAAAACTCGGCACTTCCAATGGTACATGGAATTGTGAAAGCACTGGGATCTTCCAATTTATGAGCCATCGAATGCACAATTGCACTCACTTGATGAGTGACTTTGATAGTTTCAAAATTTATCAACCGCTTCAAAATTTATCAACCGCTTCTTTACTCCAAAGCTTCAACTAATGACATATTTATTGAGAGACTCTTCATCATATCAATGAAATTTCTGAATTGATTCTCGCCATTTTGCTTGGCGAGCCTTTGAGGATATAGAGGAGATGGCTTAGGCAATGATGCCTTAACCTTTTGCACTACTGGTTCCGGTATGTTAATAACATGCTCCTTAGACGGGTTCACTTCCTCTTGGGTCTCTTCCACAGTATCATCAATATCAATCTGCACTTCATCATTTGCTTACACCACATTGTTCGGGGTCTCTTCTTCTTCTACCACTTGCTCATCATCCACAAGTTGCCTTTGACTTGAGGTGGGTGCATTCCCACCTCTTCCACTTCTTGTAGTAACGGCCATGGCATGCCCCGTGTTGTTCCCACCCTTTGGGTTTACCACCATGTCACTTGGTAGTGCCCCCTTAGGATGAGAATTTAAAGCTTGAGATATTTTCCCCATTTGCACTTTAAGTTGCGGATCGATGTGCTGTGTGAAGCAAGTTGGGCATCGAAATCTGCATTCTTCTCCATCATTTGCTTGAACATGTTTTCAATACGGCTCATTTCATTATTGGAAGTACTAGGACCATGGAAAGGATAAGGAAGTGGGTTGCTCAATTGTTGATACATCGGGGGCCTTTGAGAACCCGACCCCTGATGTCCTTTATTGTTATTCCACGCGCATTGATTGTTGCCTCCCCAATTGCCTTGGTTATTGTTGTTATGCCAATTCCCCTAATTATTGCCTCCGCTCCAATTACCTTGATTATTGTTGTTATTCCAATTGCTTTGATTGTTTTCACCACTCAAATTACCTTGATTGTGAGAATTCCAATTTCCTTGATTGTGTTGAGGTCTCCATTGTTGTTGGCTTGGGCCTTGGAAGTTATTTATTTGCCCTTGAAATTTGTTCACATATTGGGCCTTTTCTTCTTGGTCATTGTAGGAATCCTCTTGCTCAAACCCAGTATCTTCTTGCACAAAATTTTCTACTCTTTGTTGCACTTGCGGACCCTTTGTTCTCCGTTTGTTCACCATCATACTTTCTCCCTCAATTGCATTGACTTGCCTCGGGTTTTGCACTTGTTGAAGTTGAGCCTTTGCCGATTGGTTCATGGTGGTGGTCAATTCGGCTATGGCTTGCCCGTGATTATGCAATTCTTTGTGAAGGTGAATCACATTAGGATCACCCTGTGGAACATTAGACCGGGATTGTCGTGCCGATGAAGTATCTGCCATCTCATCCAAAATATCACACGCCTCCATATAAGGCGTAGTCATGAAGTTCCCACCAGCAAATTGATTCACTACATATTGGTAGGTTGTATTGATCCCCCGATAGAAAGTTTGTTGAATCATGTTCTCCGTCATATCATTGTTGGGACACTCTTTCACCATTGTTCTATATATTTCCCATATCTCGTGTAGTGGTTCATTGGGCTCTTGTTTGAATGCTAGAATTTCATCCCGAAGAATAGCTATGTTCCCGGGAGAGAAGTACTTAGAAATACATTTCTCCGCTAGTTCATCCCAAGTATGAATGGAATGATTTGACAAACGTTCCAACCAATCTAAAGCTTTCCCCCGTGGAGAGAAGGGAAAAAGCCTTAGCCTTAAAGCATCTTTGGAGATATTAGTTTGTTTACTCCCCCAACAAGTATTTACGAACCCCTTCAAGTGTTTGTATGCATTTTGACCCGGTGCACCGGTGAAGAACCCTCGTTGCTCGAGCAAAGTGAGAATCACATTGNCGGCTATGGCTTGTCCATGATCATGTAACTCTTTGTGAAGGTGAATCACATTGGGGTCACATTGTGGAACATTAGCCCGAGATTGCCAGCCGATGAAGTATTCACCATCTCATCCAAGATATCACAAGCCTCCGCATAAGGCATAGTCATTAAGTTCCCACCGGCAAGTTTACTCACTACATATTGGTAGGTTGTATTGATCCCCCGATAGAAAGTTTGTTGAATCATGTTCTCCGTCATATCATTGTTGGGACACTCTTTCACCATTGTTCTATATATTTCCCATATCTCGTGTAGTGGTTCATTGGGCTCTTGTTTGAATGCTAGAATTTCATCCCGAAGAATAGCTATGTTCCCGGGAGAGAAGTACTTAGAAATACATTTCTCCGCTAGTTCATCCCAAGTATGAATGGAATGATTTGACAAACGTTCCAACCAATCTAAAGCTTTCCCNTGTCCTTTATTGTTATTCCACGCGCATTGATTGTTGCCTCCCCAATTGCCTTGGTTATTGTTGTTATGCCAATTCCCCTAATTATTGCCTCCGCTCCAATTACCTTGATTATTGTTGTTATTCCAATTGCTTTGATTGTTTTCACCACTCAAATTACCTTGATTGTGAGAATTCCAATTTCCTTGATTGTGTTGAGGTCTCCATTGTTGTTGGCTTGGGCCTTGGAAGTTATTTATTTGCCCTTGAAATTTGTTCACATATTGGGCCTTTTCTTCTTGGTCATTGTAGGAATCCTCTTGCTCAAACCCAGTATCTTCTTGCACAAAATTTTCTACTCTTTGTTGCACTTGCGGACCCTTTGTTCTCCGTTTGTTCACCATCATACTTTCTCCCTCAATTGCATTGACTTGCCTCGGGTTTTGCACTTGTTGAAGTTGAGCCTTTGCCGATTGGTTCATGGTGGTGGTCAATTCGGCTATGGCTTGCCCGTGATTATGCAATTCTTTGTGAAGGTGAATCACATTAGGATCACCCTGTGGAACATTAGACCGGGATTGTCGTGCCGATGAAGTATCTGCCATCTCATCCAAAATATCACACGCCTCCATATAAGGCGTAGTCATGAAGTTCCCACCAGCAAATTGATTCACTACATATTGGTAGGTTGTATTGATCCCCCGATAGAAAGTTTGTTGAATCATGTTCTCCGTCATATCATTGTTGGGACACTCTTTCACCATTGTTCTATATATTTCCCATATCTCGTGTAGTGGTTCATTGGGCTCTTGTTTGAATGCTAGAATTTCATCCCGAAGAATAGCTATGTTCCCGGGAGAGAAGTACTTAGAAATACATTTCTCCGCTAGTTCATCCCAAGTATGAATGGAATGATTTGACAAACGTTCCAACCAATCTAAAGCTTTCCCCCGTGGAGAGAAGGGAAAAAGCCTTAGCCTTAAAGCATCTTTGGAGATATTAGTTTGTTTACTCCCCCAACAAGTATTTACGAACCCCTTCAAGTGTTTGTATGCATTTTGACCCGGTGCACCGGTGAAGAACCCTCGTTGCTCGAGCAAAGTGAGAATCACATTGGTTATTTGAAAGTTGCCCGCTCTAATACGGGGAGGGACTATAGCACTTGCGTACCCTTAATTCGGAAACACCCGGTGTGGAGCCTCTCTTGGTGGAGGTGAGGGTGGAGCGGGTACATTGTCATGAGGTACTCGACCTCATCTATTTGCTTGAGGTGAAAGAGGGACCTCATCCATTTGATCGTCCTCAACGTCCACGTCCCCCAAAGATATGTTTTCAAGCTCATTGTTTGCCATGATTGCACCTACAATTCTCAACATGTTAGTAACAAGGAAGGAAAAGAAGATATTCCCAAAAAACACACCTAAATATATAGCTAACACCATTTTTAGCTCCCCGGCAACGGCGCCAAGAATTGGTCTCGTCTAATTTCACACCTCAAATCAAGGTTATGAAACGGTTGATTGCAATAATACTACCCAACAAGAGTCGGGATCGATTTCTACAAGGAGCTATATATGGGGGTTCAGAGTATATATTGTAGTATGTGAGTTTGCCTATCTTAATCTCTTCCACAAATTTAGGTTGTTTCTATGTCTAATTTAAAACTAAGATTGCAAAGTTAAGAAATAAAACTAAGAGAATTATTTTTGTTGTTTTTCAAGTTTTGTAAAAAACCTAGGGCTATGACCATCACCTAGGTGTTTGCCTTATGGAACATACACCTTAATGCTTGTTTTGTTGATCGGGGTGTATATTATAGCTATCACTCTCAATTACCCACTCAATACTTTCCGGTCAAAGAGTAATTTTGCCCAATTTAGTTTTTTCAAGTCCAAGAGGGTATTGCACAAAATGGTTGATAAAAGCTCAAGTCGGGTTATTACTATCTCTAGGTTGAACCCTTTAATTGAGATTATCAATCTCTTGATTGACCCAATTTCTTGTTAGCCAAGTTGTCCTAGACTAAGTCTCTCTTTCTCAAGTAGAGACTAAGTCAAATAGGCATAAACTAATGTTTGCAATCATTAATTTCACAAATTAAAGTATAAACAAGACTAAATACTAAACACCCAACTATAAACAAACATCAAATTAAACACCCATAATATTTACACACTAGGGTTGGGTCACAACCGTAGTAAAAATCTAGCTACTCGTGCTTGAAATTGAAGAAATAGAAGAAGAATTGATAAATAAACTCATATTCTGAAATCAAAATGATAAGATCTATGTTGAAATATCCCAAAATATGAAAAACTACTAAAAGAAGTAAAGAGAAACGGCTACTGTAGTTGCTGATGTCAAACGTTGACCTAAAATTATGAAACTCATCTATTTATACAGGACTAGAAATTTCGTACAAAAATGCCCTTCGGAGGTTCTGTGGCCGCACAATTCCATGTGTGGTCCGCAGATTTCTTCAACTTGTCAGGTCTAGAGGTCTGCGGTCGCATAATTCTGATCCGCAGCCGCAAGGCATTCTTTCTACGGTCCGTAGACTTGTAATTGCGGTCGCACTTGGTCTTCTGCGGTCCACACTTTTATTTCTGCGATCGCAAGGCACTTCTTCTGCGGCCGCACAATTCCTGTACGTTCCGCACTTCTTAGGGATTGGAAATTTGGGACTTTGCACATCCTCTGAACTTTGTTCCTAGCCATATTTTGCGGCCGCACAATTCATGTACGGTCCGCACTTTGTGCACAAGTCTGCTGGCCTTTCCTTTATCATTTGCAGCCGCAGATGAAATTATGCGGTCTGCACTTGTGAGCTTCTGTGTCTTTTATGGCCTTGAGTTTAAATTACTCCTTTTTGAGTTTGATTTCATCTCGGGAGTCCAGCTTCTAATATTCCTGTAATTTAGCACATTTCATCAATTTTCGGAAACACGATTCAATACTTTTAGTCTAAAATAAAATCTAAAAGGCGCTAATAAAATCCCCACTTATCAACTCCCCCACACTTAAGTTTTTTGCTTGTCCTCAAGCAAATAAATTAGTTTCTACCTCCACAAGTTAAGGTGAGTCATTCCAGCTAATCAAAGGTGAGTCATTCATACATCAATTGGGACCAGCAATTACCCACACCACTTATGAATTATTAACAAGGCAACAAGTTAAACTTTTATGCACAAATTCTAATTTGACACTTGAGAATCAAGAGTTGACTTTATTCATCATGGAAGCTCGCTCTTTCATGTAGGTCATTGTGGATCCCATACTCCTCCTCCTCTACTCTCTGTTTGCCTATCTTGCTTAAGAATTTTAGCACTCAATCCAAAGATTTGCGAAAGGTTCACTTATCTCTCTCAAGAGAATGTAGCAAGTATGTCTTTAAGTACCATAGGCTTTCCTCTCATGTAGATCACCACTAATGTAAGCTCAATCGGCTTGAAATCACGTAGGGCTTTTTCGGAATGCAATGAAGGCTTTTGGACTAAGGTTGGATATGCTATGATATAGCGGGTTCATCTTTCCTTAAGCACTCCATTTTCTGTTCTCGGCTCATGCTTTGCCAAGTCTTTGAGGCATTTTTCTTTTCCTTGGGGGAACTAGAGAGACTTAACATCACTCTCTCTTGATCATGACATTCATTTTCTCCCTCTTTGATTTCTCCTTACTTTGCATCATTACTTTTCTTTGACTCCCTTCAACTATTCTACGTATTCACTTCATTTTTTTTGCTCTTTCCTTTTCTTGCCTTTCCTTCTCATCATTTATTTTCTCTTTTTGTGCCTTGATACCTCTTTCAAGTTCCTCGTCTCTCCCACAAACTTACATTTTTAGTCAATTGTTTCATAAGAGTGTTAAGGAAAGCTCGGGTGCCAAGAGAGGGTCACGACAAAATGGGTAAAGGCTTGTAACATGGTTATCAAATAAGAAAGGTTTGAGGCTCAAATGGGTTGACTAGGGATAACAACATTGGTAGGCAATGGAAAACTTCAAGCGGGTCAAGGAAAGCCTACAATCACTTCTCAAGCCAAGCAAAACTTAAGATTTCTCCTTGAAACACATTCGGGGTAAGTTCTAGACCATTCGCACGGGTACTTGGACTTGCAACAAAAACATCTCACCTCTCACGCAGATGGAGTTTTAAAGAGGATAGATTCGAGGGCCCACAACGACCATATTCATGATTGAAAATCACTATGGTTCGATTAAACCACTCGATGATTGCCTAAGTTAACACAAGAGTCACAAAGTCAATAACTAGAGCTATTTGTTTCCAAGAACCTTGTTTTTAACCATAAGCACGTAGTTAAGTGTGTTGGTACCAAGTGAAGCATGTTTGACTCTTTGAGCATGACTCAATTAGGTCTTTTTTATTCATTACTACTACTATTATTACCTAAACACCAAAAACGGACTCAATATCTTAAGAAGGTTGTCATGCCATCCATCATTGGGAATAGTCACCCGGTTCATACAAAACCTACCTGTGGAAAGAACCGTGGCAATAAGAAAACTAAAGGCTTATTATCTACTAAAACATAAAAAGAAGCTATTAAATCAGAAAGAAGCTACTAATTCAAAAAGAAGCTACCTAGTTAAACACTAACTAATAAGAAAACAAACATAAAGAAACTACAAAGCAAAAACTATTGAAAGTGTAACGAATATACATAATGAGAGAGTAGAGATAATATATACATAATGAGAAAGAAGAAGAAAATAGTATCAAGTTAATTACAGGCCAAATGTCTCAGAATCAGCAAAATATATCAAATAAAATCCACCCCCACCCCCCACCCTCTACCCCCCGAATAAAAATAAGCATTGTCCCCAATGCTTAACAAAATATGAGTAAAGGAAGGGTAAAAGTGAAGAAAATTCCCTATGGCTCCTTGGCCATCTGTGTGTCCATAGCAGTGTCACCGACCTCAGCCTCATCCAACTGGATCTCATTATCCTCAACTCCGGGAGTGGCTGGGTCGGTGAACATCTGACATACTACCTCGTGTCAGCAATAATGTCTGGCTCCTCAAACTAGCCAGCTGGTGTTGTATGTGTTGTAGGATCTGGGCCTGGATGGTGCTGGTCAATCAACATTTCAAATGGAATATCTCCAGCTGTTGCAAGCTTGGTAACCTGTCTCTGGAGCTTGTCCACTGACTTCTTGGAGGCCTGGGACTTCCGCATCTTCTTCACTTCCTTGCCCAACTCTTCTATCACTGACCCATGCTGCACCAAAGTGGCCATGATTATGTTCGGATTCTCCAAGAGCTTCTTCAGATTTTCTTCAACTGTGGGAGGAATCTGGGTGCCAGAATAGAGGACTGTGCGGCAACATTACTGGATATGTCAGACAGCTTTGCATTAGTTATCTGCATACATTTGTTGAGGCTCGCCAGTGTCTGGGAGACTCGCAGCGCAGATAGTGGAGCAGTGGGCACGGGCATCGGCTTCAAAGCCGTGGTGGAACTTGAAATGGGGGCTGCTGGAGGCACTGAGGCTGGAGGTGCTGCACTGGAGGAAGGCTCCGATGACGTAGATGGCATGTCGACTGTCTGTGCAGCTACTATCGATAGCTCATCATACTGTCCTATGGTGGTAGTCGGCTGACCCTTTTTCTTAGGGTTGTGTGCATCCATCAACGAATACCATGAGAAGGGATTCTTTGCCCGCACCTTCATATCAAAATCTCTCGGCTTCACCCGTGCATCCGTAAGATAATCAGTAATGGTGTTGGGATACGGATATGAGGTATCAGCTTACCTGGCGACCACAGATATGTTGGCCGACATCACGGGACCTTTATTAATCGGGTACCCGTCCATGATGGAAGCGACTAGAACTGCCCGCGGGATAGGAAGATTTGTCTCATTCTAACACGGGTCGAGTCGGCTACATACAAAGGTCTGTCACCCCTTCGCCTCGAAACTTAGGGTGTGTTTGGGAATAGGCACCCCTGCTGTAATCCATGGTGGTGGTGGACCGGGAGCTACCAGAATCTCAACGAGCCACGGGCGAGCTGCATCCCCCATTGCCAACTTCTCCAAATACTTGGCGGGCTCAACATCATCAAACCCCAAGTAGGTGTTCAATGTGTGCTGGTCAAAATGCACTTTTAAGTTCCTTATTTTCGCTACCTTTGTCCATTTCTTGTTAGCCAAGTTGTCCTAGACTAAGTCTCTCTTTCTCAAGTAAAGACTAAGTCAAATAGGCATGAACTAGTGTTTGCAACCATTAATTCCACAAACTAAAACATGAACAAGACTAAATAATAAACACCCAACCATAAACAAGCATCAAATTAAACACCCATAAAATTTTCACACTAGGGTTGGGTAACAACCCTAGTAAAAATCTAGCCACTCATGCTTGAAATTGAAGAAATAGAAGAAGAATTGATAAATAAACTCATATTGTGAAATCAAAAATATAAAATATATGTTAAAATATCCCAAAATATGAAAAACTACTAAAAGAAGTAAAGAGAAACGGTTACTGTAGCTGTTGATGTCAAAAGTTGACCTAAAATTGTGAAACTCGTCTATTTATACAGGGCTAAAAATTTCGGACAAAAATGGCCTTCGGGAAGTTCTGTGGCCACACAATTCCATGTGCGGTCCACAGATTTCTTCAACTTGTCAGGACCGGAGGTCTGCGGCCGCATAATTCTGATCTGCGGCCGCAAGGCATTCTTTCTGTTGTCTGCAGATTTGTAACTACGATCGCACTTGGTCTTCTGCGGTCCGCACTTTTATGTCTGCGACCGCAAGGCACTTCTTCTGTGACCGCACAATTCCTGTGCATTCCGCACTTCTGAGGGCTTGGAAACTTGTGACTTTGCACATCATCTGAACTTTGTTCCTAGCCATATTTTGCGGTCGCACAATTCATATGTGGTCCGTACTTTGTGCACAAGTTTTCTGGCCTTTCCTTCATCATCCGCGGCCGCAGATGAAATTATGCGGTCCGCACTTGTGAGCTTCTATGACTTTTATGGACTTGAGTTTAAATTACTCCTTTTTGAGTTGGATTTCATCTCGAGAGTCCATCTTCCAATATTCCTGCAATTTAGCACATTTCATCAATTTTCTGGAATATAATTTAATGCTTTTAGACTAAAACAAAAGCTAAAAGGCGCTAATAAGTAGTCAAAATCTCCACTTATCAAATGCGCCTTGGCCTTTTCTGCTCGAAGCTGGACCTCAGCCGAAGTCAGTTCCACCCAAGCAGCCTCCTTCTCTGAGGCCAGATGATCCATCATGCCCCTCCATTAGTCGGTCTCGGCCTTGACAACGTCCATTTCAACTCGAACTTAGGCAACTTGGTCGATTTTCTGTTGGACCTGCAGATTCTGATCATTAGTTACCGAGCTTAGCTCGTCATCGCTAACTTCAAATATTTTTACCTGCTCGGCCACATCGGCGTGCTCTTTCTGAGCCATCTCGAGCTCAGCTCGGAGGCTCTTAGCCTCCCCCTCATGCTGCTCGCTAAGAAGTTTGTAGGAATCTTTCTTCTCAGTGAGCCTTCGAACCTCGACCTTAAGCTGTTTGAGCCCATTCCGGTATCGAAGGAAAGTCTCGTGGTGAAGCACAAAGGACTACAAACACAAAGAGAAACTGTTAGAGTTATCTCCAAAATAGCCTAAGTATAAATTGAAAATCATTGAGGAATATCTAAAGTTACCCGGTTTAACGCCTGTTGCACTTCATTGAACAAACATGGTGCATCCACCTCATTCATCTTGGCCTGATCATCCTCGGTCACCAGACACCGAAGATAACTAGCCACCCCTACGGGGGCGGAGAGGACCCGGGAGTCCTCCGGAAGGGAAAACGTGATGAATCGCTTCTGGCCAGGATCCACACTCGGGGTAGGGAATCAATTGACTAGTTTGGGACTCGAGGAAGGTCCGCTTGCTCCCGAAGATGGGCTCTTCCTCGGTATCTCTAAATTGCCCAACACGATGACACCTTCCGTGGTCGTAGAGTCCACTCCATCAAAGAAGCCGCGGAAGGGATCGTTCGCTCCGAGGACTCCCTCATTGGGACGTCCTTTCACCGTCGGAGCCTCATTGTACATGGACTTAGTGAATGAAGGTAATTCGGTGATCTCCATCGCACCGAGAGCTTCCTTTGGCACACTACCCACATCCCGGGAAGCTTCGGTCTCGGCCTCATTCTCGACCTCCCTAGCTCGACGAAGATCGGTATCATCTCCCTCTGGTTTGGAGGCCCCTTGCTCTTCAAGTCGTGTCGACACTCGAGCCACCAGATTAAAGGCTTCTTCCTCTTGTTCTTCTTCGGGTTCATCCCTCAGCTGATAGAGAGAATCCGAAGGTGGTGCTCGAGCACTGGTGATTTCTTTGGGCTTACGCACCAGCCTTTTCTTTGGATTTTTCTTTTCCAAGCTCGGTGAACTCGGGCTCCTTTTTATTTTATTCTCTTCACCCTATCTCGGAGCAGGGGACTCAGTGGGGACATAATTGCAACCGGATGGGGGACTCATTTAGACGTACTTGGATAAACCTGCAAAAAGGAATAAAGCAAGTAAGAATTTTGCATAAGAAAAACCAAGTATTACCCATGAAGAAGATCTCACCATGTGAACGGGCCTCCCATCGACCCTTTGAAAGATCGCGCCACGAGCTCTCAGAATAAGGCCTTTGCAATACAATGCCCTCGACCCACTCCTTGAGTCAAGGAATTGCATTCGGGATCTGAGCAATAGCTGCATCGTCACAGAACACCAATAAGAAGGAAGGAAAATGGCGATAAATAAAACCTTGAAAGCAAAATTATATACTTACGTTTCATGTTCCACTTCTCAAGGAATGACATGTGCTCGTCCAGGATCAGGTCTGAGGTCCTCACTCGGACGAAACGACCTAGCCATCCTCGATCCCTATCTTCATCGATACTCGAGAATGCACCTTTACTTGTCTAACGAGCACGCTTGATCAGTCCTCCCCAATAGAGTCGGGACTGTATAAATGCATAAGGTGGCCGATCGTGAAAGGGCACCCCTCGATCTTGCTCACAAAGAAGCGAAAGAGGATTATGATCCTCCAGAAATAAGGGTGAATATGACCGAGGGTTACCTCACATCTCTTGTAGAAGCCGATGATGAACGGGTCCAAGGGACCCAACATGAAGGGATAAGTGTAAACACTTAAAAATCCCTCGACATGGGTGGTGATGGCTTCGTCAGGTTCAGGAACCACCACATATTTGTCAGCCCAGTTGCAATCCTTTTTGACTTCTGAGAGAACATCCTCGGTGATAGAGCAAATGTATCTTGAGACCGCCTCACATCGGCCTGGTACGGAAGAAGGTTTTTCAACCTTGAAATCGGCATTGACCAGGAAACCCCTAGGAATAAACATTTTTAGAGGAGGCTCCGGTACCGGTTCCTCGATAGCAGTGCGCGAGACAATTTCCTCGATAGCCGGCCACGAAGTAGATGGAGTTTCTTTTTGGGGAACAAATTTTAAAATCTTCGCCATTTCTTTGGAGAATAAAGGAGAAAGAGGAAGTTAAAAGAGTATGCTTGATGGTTTGGGATAAAAATAGAACAAGAGTTCTTATAAAAGGATTTTAGAGTAACCAGAAAATTAATGCTTGGAAGTGTTGAAATTTCTAAGGTACGAGGACAGAAGGCTTGAAAGTAAAGTTTGAATGAACTAATGAGGGGGTATTTATAGCTTCCAAACGACGGTTCACATCTAGGAGTGGCTGACGAGCAACTGACAAGCATTTAATGCCATTAAGACTTGACTGACGAGACGTTTTGACTGTTTTATCATTTCTGTCACAAAATATCGAAGTCAGGATCGGAAGTTAGTATCGTTTCTCGTTATCTACTCTCCGAAACAATGAGGGAACTATCTGTATATGGTCCAAACCGAGCTCGCCTACAACTTGGTAGATTAGGCTTGGAACGTGGCAACCAAGGACTGAAGATCGACCTCGAGTCCCACCGAGCTAGAACCCGAGGTCGGAACGCCTGCCTTCGAGGAGCAGTGAGCCCAGTGTCGACCTTAGCCTCGAACGAGCTCACAGAAACATTATCGAGTTAACTAACAGAAGACCGAAATATCATCGACCGGTCGGATATTGCAGTAGGAATCTCGGCATGTATCAGTAAGGAACCGGCAACCAGCGAATCAAGAGATGTTTTACCTTTTATAGAATTGTACCTAAAGTAGCATTTCTCTACTATATAGGGGGATCTGATTATTCATGGGATATTGTAACACGCATCCCAAAATAATATATTGTTATTCTCTTTAAGTTCTTATTATTCTCTTGTTGTTCTATTCTTATATCGATCAAGGCACTTTTGGCTCGAAGGTGGCTAACCTTCGAGGGTTAAGACCGTTCAATTTGTGTGGTTTGCATTCTCTTTTCCATTACTTATTTCAATTGCAAACTGATTTATCATTTTTTTATCAAGTTAGATCATGTATCCTTTGTGAGCACCTAATTTTATCCCTTATCCCCTCGAGAAAAAGGAGGTGTGACATCCTTAAAACCATTTACAAATTCAATTGTTATATACGATTTTGAGGGTAAACAGTCACTCTAAGGTCAACTCAGTTAGACACCTCAATTAGATGCTTATATATCTAGTCTAGTGAAAACTCAAAATTGAATTAGCCTAAAATTAAAAGGCAGCAATCGAAAGAAGTTCAATTCGTTTTTTGCCTAAAATTTTCCATGCACGTTTGCATTAAGATTCTTATTCCATAAATATTCCCTTGTTTAGTTCTTAAAGTTAATGTTATTCATCCCATTTATTGTCTCTTAAAAAGAGAATTGCAATTTTTATGTCATATTTTGATATGTGATAATTATATGTAATTTCACACTTTTTACGTTAATTACATCCAAGATCCTATGTCATAATTAAAATTTCATTCTGAAATTATAATGCTAAAATAAAGAGTAAATACCCTAAAATCCGCCTAAACTATTGCCTTTTTGCCAATTTTCTACCTAAACAATCGCATGTCCCCTAAACCCTCCTAAACTATATCCTCCTTCATAGTAAAACCCTTGTAGTATTTTTAATGGTGTGTGTGATACACTCTCGTAAATTTGTAAGAAATATGCCATGTGGCACTGCACATGATATTAATTAGCCTAATAAAAAAATAACTTAATTACGTTTTTTAAATATTAATCCGAATTTATTAAATGGATAAATATTATTCACCCGATTAAAACACTACTAGAAAAAGAGTGATTTTCGACCACGATATCCGTCGAAAATTACGGATTTTCAACTACTTTCCGACCAAAATTGATCGGTCGAAAATTAGTTGGTCAGAAAATAATTTCCGATCGAATCGGTCGGTGATGTCCAACCAAAGTTGTCGGAAAGTTCAAAAGGCCAGACGACCAAATTATTTTTAAATTTCCGACCAAAGTGGTCGTAATTTTACCGACCGAATTCGTCGTAATTATTTTTATATAAATAAATATATATTTAAAATTAAATAATAAAAATAAATATTTACTGACCGATTCGTTCGGAATTTAACAATTAAAAAATAAAATTTCTTTAACTTTTCGACCAAAACAATCGAAAGTTTTAAAAAAAATAATTTTTTATCATTTCCGACCGAATCGATCGAAAATCTGGGTGTTTTTTTTGAAAAACTAGTCAAATGTCCAACTGTTTCCGTCAGTAATCAGTTGGAATTTTCTGTAAAATTAGGCAAAATTCTGCTCAATTTTGAGCTACACCACATGTCAAACAATTACAATACAATAACCAACAACCAATCAACAAATGTCAATCAATATCAAATCTAAACCAACAAATCCAATCATTTAACACAATCTAAACCAACAAATTCATTAAACCTAATGATTTTGGGCATAAAAACATTCAAATAGTAGCTCACATTCAAGTTTAAAAATAAAACATAAACCATAAATAATTATGAAGTTAGTATTTTACATATGTGTCCGACGCACGCGTCTCCACCCATTGTTCTGTTGTACAGTCCTTCTTCTATTTCTTATGCGTCTCCTCGAAGACCTCAGCATGACTCATATCTCGCCTTCTCTCCTTTCCTTCATAACAAAAAGTATGAGTTAGACATTACAATCATAAAATTCTATATGTAAGAAATTCTTTTAAAATAATTACCAATTTTAGTTTACGGGCCGCAAAACTAATCGAACCTCTTGTATGCAACGAACAACCTTTACTGGAGGCGTGGTTTGTGTTTGCTTGTTCACTCTTCTTCTTCTTCTTCTTCTTCCATTCATCGGTATTCCATTTCTCAAGAAGTTTATTCCAAACATCTTCTCTTAACCAATCCGACATTTTACTAGCATTCCGAGCAGCGAACAGAGTATCTTTAATCCGCTTAGCTGCCTTCTTCTCGAAAATAGCATTTATTTTATTTTGATGGTGAGGATGCCATGTACACTTTGTCTGTAATATAAAAAAGTAACATTAGATGAAGACGATAATTATTAAATAAATTTAATAAATTTTTACTCTAAATTAATTCCACGTTTGCTCTCTGATGTTGTACAGTACCTGTCTGCAAGAATTCCACGGCTGGATGGCAAAAACCTGTATTACAGTTAACATATATAATTAATAAACATCTTAAAGTTTCAAAAGTTTTAATTATAAATAAATATTCCTTAATTTTAACATATCTAAAAGTACATTCAAAAGTTTAAAAAATAGTATAAGAATTACTTACCCATCCTCGTAGGGACGATTATCAACCGATTATAACTATGTACATAATTCTGCCTACATCTACTAGAAGGTGTAGAAGTAACACTAGATGTAACTGGCGGAGAACCTCCAATATCCAACCTAGATATGCTGGGAGTGGATGATAATGATGGAATGGAATATGATGGATCAAAAAAAGACGAACCATCATGTTGACTACCATGAAAGCTCGGGGATGCAGCAGCTGGTGAGCCACCATGAAAGCTTTGGGAATGCAGTAGCTGGTGAGCCACTATGCTGACTACCATGAAAGCTCGGGGGTGCAGCAGCTGGTGAGCCACCATGCTGACTACTATGAAAGACCGGTGAAGAAGATGGTGGAGACTACCATGCTGACACCATAACCCGGTATCTTAGATGGTGGAGACTCTACTACTTTAGGCCGGTCCCTTACTCTGTTCCAAATTTCTTCTAAACACAAGCAGGCGGTGGATCCTCAAAATCAGCTCGGTTCTTCATAAATGCACTTGTATTTCGCCTAAATTCATAATTCATTGGCAAGAATCTCCGGTGGCAGTCGAACCATGAATTTTACCTACATGTTTCAAAGTAAATACTTTTTTGTCTTCCATATAACAAGGGCAAGCTAACTTTTCAGTAGTCGATCACCCGGACAATATTCCATAAGCATGAAAATCAATTATATTCCACATCAAAGCAGCATGCAATCTGAAGCTTTGTTTAGTTGATATATCATATGTTTCCACACCTTGAATATGGTACAGCAGAGACAGCAAATGGAGTGAATCCATCTGCACATAATCCAAGCTAAATGTTTCTTAGTTCACTAGCAAACTCGGGGAACACCCTTTCAAAATGCTTCCACGCTTCTCCATCTGACGGATGGCATAGAATATCGGGTGGCCTTCTATGTTCATAGTTCCATCTCATATGAGCAGCATAGCTCATTGATGCATACAACCTCTTTAACCTAGGTATAAGAGGTAAATAATGCATCGCTTTAACTGGAATCTTCTTTTTTGTATTAGCATTTATGACTTCCTTAAAACGAGGCTGATTACAAAATTTACAGTTCTCTAAAGATGTGTCATCTTTATAGAGTAGCATGCAACCTTTCTAACAATAATCAATTCTCTCTGATGAAAGGCCCAACTTAGAAACCAATTTAGTAGTGTAAAAATTTTTTGGTAAGTCAATGTTACTCGGATTAAGTTCATTCGTAAGCCCAAAAATAGAATCCATGTCCGATTGAAAAATAAAACTATCCAATTTAATACTTAGCAATCTAACCGCAACAGACAATTTAGAATGCACCGAGCCTTTATACAATAGACGACTAGCTTCCTCTAACTGTTCATAGAAATGCTTAGCCTTATCATTTGGTTCAGATTGAGCCCTAGAAAATATCCCAAAAGCATCCCTCATCATTTCATTATATCGAGAATTTTCAATATTATGCTCCGCTATGGGGCTACCCTCACCACCAAAAGAATTCTTAAAGTTAACATCATCTAAACTAGCATGATTCTCCCTGTGAACAGTCCATATATAATAATTTTCTACAAACCCTTTCTTGTAGAGATGAACTTTAACTTCGTCTGTTTTCAATAACTTAACACACTTACATTTCACACAAGGGCACCTAATCCTTCCTCTAATAAGAAAACCATCAAGTGTTTGAGCCTTAACAATAAATTCAGCAACCTCTTCAATAAATCCATCCCTAAACCCCGCACAATTAGGATGATTCCTATTATATATCCATCTACGATGCACAAATTTCATCTACACGAATAGAAATCTAGAAATGAGATATTTAAAACAATTTGATATATTTAAATTGATTACAAAGTTATACTCTTTCAAAGGTTGGAAATTTCCGATAATTTTTTTCAGTCGGAAATTTCGGTCGGAATTCCACGATTTTCTAGTAGTGAAACCTATAAGAGGTCTAGGGCAAAAAGCATTCAGTAAAATCCCCTTCTCTCCTATATATTTGTCACACCCCGACCTCGGGGAGCGCGATCGGTGCTCAACCGAGATAACCCATCCGAGCAAGCTTATTAGATTTCTTACTACCCAAACTCAGCCGTGAATAAAGAGGAGATATATTCTCATTATTTAAACATTGAGAGGATTTCATAAACAACCCCAGCTCCATTACCATCAGTTACTCTATTTTTAAGTCTCAATATATAAACACTTTTATAATTTGAAGTGTAACATGTAATACACATACGACATTACTAGCTTGACTTTCCCAACACCAATACACAACCCACACTATGTCTACGGAGCCTCTAATAGATACAAAAGAGTACAATGATAGTGCCGGCAACAAGGCTCCGGCTATACCTCAAGACATAACATTTGTGCGCTCCGCAAAATGGATCGCATAATTGCCCTCCAGAACTGGGCGTTTCTACTTCACGCTGCGATAGGTCTGCGGTCCGTAGACCATGTTTGCGGTCGCATAATGGAACGCAAAATCTCCTTCCGAAATTTTTCATGCAGGATATGCGTTGGGATCTACGGCCCGTATAACGGTTCTGCGATGGCATAACCGGCCGCATAATGGTCCTCAAAATTGGCAAATCTTTCTGCTTCATTCCGCGGCCGATATGCGGCCCGCAAACTGGTTCTGCGGTCGCATAGTGGACCGCAGAACTGCCATGTTCTGCAAACTTTTTTCTTCAACTCCTCGACGCACTGAGCAACCCCAAAAGTCCGTACTGCGGCTCAAACACATTAGCTTACTAGGCACTACAAAACTTCGAGTTCTAGGTGAAATTTCATGGGGCCTTGCAATATCTTCCGATAATGGCTTTTCTTTCTCTCACTAGCGGTTTTTTCCATTAAGCTTCTTTTGTGACCTTCATTTTCCCCCAATAACCCTTAATTTGGATTATTGGGTTATTTCTGTTTAAGACATTGATTTGCTTCTTTATGCAAAGTATTCAATTTGGGTTGTTTAGTAGTATAAATTTGGGGCTATTATTGTTTGTCATTCGATCTCTCTTATCGTTGGTATTCCCTGTCAGTTCCAAATCTTCCACAACATACTGATACAAATTATAATCACCAACTTCATCCACTCCTTCCCACCTAAGGACAGAAGAAAGAGCTGCATGAAGGAAATAAGCGAGTGCACATACTTTTTAAATATATAATAGGATATTTATGTGGGTTATCTCCCTTGCATTATGAAAACTCCATTATTCTCATATATATCATTCTTCTGCAAATATCTTTCAGAAGCTTGAAGAGAATTTCAATAATAAGAGATGGAGAATTTCAAATGGGACCACATGGAAAAATGGAGGACAAAGGTAAAAAAATGGAGAAGAAAGGTGAAAGAACGAAGAAGAAAGGTGAAAATTGAGGAAGGAAGGTGAAATATAAAAAAATGAGAAAAATAAAAAATACATTTTTTAAAAAAAAAAATAAGGGCTAATTAGCAGTTAGACACTATCATGTAGACCATATTGACAGATTTTTTTAGCCTTTACGCGTTTTTTCACCAGTTATTATACACAATATGCCATATAAGCACGGGGGGTTTTAATACGAATGAGGATATAATTCAGGAAATTTTTGGGGACAGACTATAATTTAGGTAGAGAACTGGCAAAAAAATAATAGTTTAAGCGGATTTTAGGATATTTATTCTAAAATAAATTGTTAAAGTTGGCAAGTCCAATTCTTCGATCCAATTGAACCTATGTCCAAGACTGCACTTCTGGCTTTGAACCACTTGATTTTTTTTTCTTTCACCACTATTCAAAGCTTCGAGCTGGTTCATCTGCAAAGCTGAATTGAAGTGTAATTGAGAGATATCTATACAGAGAAAAAAAAACTTAAAATAGGTAAGAATGGAGGCTAATAAATAAATATATATATATATATATATATATGTGTGTGTGTGTGTGATAACCTCTCTAGGAGGGATAAATAAACTTCTAATATAGCATAAATAAGTAAAAAATATTCCTCAGAACACACATATCACCCCTTTTCCATTACTTTATGACCCCGTGGAGAAAAATTAAAAATAAAGACCCCTGTGGAGAAAAGAATCCTAAATTAGTATACTTATAAAATATTTAGAAGTTGATTGGTCAGTGGGATAAGAAATTATAATCCTAAAAAAAATGTATTTGCTTAAATCAACCTATTGAGC